>SJXQ01011806.1:131673-141673 GCA_006408695.1 Aepyceros melampus | reverse complement strand
GATGCTGAATATTAGGCAAGAATGAAAATATATTTTAAACCTTATATTTTCCTTTTTTTATTAAGCTCTTAAGAAAAGATTCTTCTTTATATTTCAGAATAGGAAAATGTTCCAAAGTACTAGGTTGAAACATATGAGATTGTAGATATTTTTCCTATTTTGTTCTACAAAAATAACATCACACTAAGTTTATCTGAAGAAACTCACATTTATATTATGCTATTAATTTTGATAAAAAAGCTCTCTGAGTCATTGAACTTGTAATGACCTAATTTTGTACATTTATAAATATGCTTACTCAGCGAAGGAAGGAGTGTTTTGTAATTCTTTGAGAAACAGATACACTTGTCCACTTACAAAATAAAAATGTACAAAAGAAAGATTGTTTCAGCTTCACTAAAAATATCAGATGTAAGTCAATATTTCCAAAATGAAGTTTCATTTTGGAGCTAATTCTCAAATAAACATACAGAAGAAAGTGCACATTCCCTTTGGATCATTTCCACACCAGATTATGTAAAATTTCAAATTGAAAATAGAAGAAATAGAAATCATGGCTTAGACAATATGCAAATAAATTGCAAAATTAGAAATAGTTGATTCATTAAACCAAAAATACTTTAAATGAAGGGAAATAAAATGATCATTTATAATAACCATAAATAAATAATTACATGAAGCAGATTTACAGGTGGAACTAATATGTTAATTTGGGGTTCCCTGGTGGCTAAGGGGTAAAGAATCCACCTGCCAATGCGGGAGATGCAAGTTTGATCTCTGTTTTGGGGAGATCCCCTGGAGAAGGAAATGACATCCCACTCCAGTATTCTTGTCGGGGAAAAAAATCCCATGGACAGAGGAACCTGGCCGGCTACATACAGTCCATGGGGTCACAAAAGAGTGGGACACGACTTCGTGACTAAACAAAAACAATAACAATCTACTAGTCACTTTCTATCTCACTTTTAATGCTATAAAAATATTAGCTATTGGCATGACTACATAAAAATATTTCTTAAATAGTGAGGAAGTGAGTCACTTTGTCCCTATCAAAAGAGCTCAAAAAAATAAAGCTGAGTAAGTGGAGTAATTAATAGTCTATTCTGTTTATCCACAGGGAAAAAACATTTCATCTGACCAAGTAAAAGCAAAGCTACTCTAGTAAGTAAAATTATTTTAAATGTAATTATTATTTATAATGTATCCAAAAATAAATATTAATACTCTCTAATTGATTGCTTTGGCAACTAATTCCTGAAAATTTTCTGCAAATAGTAATGTACTTCAACTTTCTAAGATCCAAGAAAGTTACCTAAACCCTTAAGTTATGGATGTCCTGGAGTAGCAACTGACATCTTCATCATCAATAAATCCTATTTCTTTTAGTAAAGTTCATATTAATTATGTAATAATAAATTCCTGGAAAGTGTATATTTTACTCTAGGTAACACTGAAGTAGTTAATTTTACAAGTGGCCCACATAACATTATCAAAATATGGAAATTTCCAAAGAAAAGGGCTTTTTACTCCATGCATATCTATACAGTCAGGTGAAGTACTACTGGGTTCAGATCTTTCCTATATGTGTGTGATATTTACTATAAATTAATTTGTCTAATGTCAATCTAGAATTCAAAATAGAAAGTCATTTTTGAAGATAACCCCAAAATTAGAATCTTTAAGTAATGAAAAATGTGCAAAAGGAAATATATTTCAAAAAATTAATTTCCACAAACAGGAGAAAAGTGATGGTAGTCATTTAAAATAGATGTTGTATAGGAAAATGGGCCACAAGGTTGGATGCTAAGAATACAACATTCATAAGAGGATATTTCAATATGGCCAGTTTGCTAACTACTTCATTGCTCTAATGCTCTGTCTTCAAATTCAGAATATCAGAATGAGAACCTTCCAAACAAGTCTGTTGCTGCTGCTGCTGCTAAGTCACTTCAGTCGTTTCTGACTCTGTGTGACCCCATAGACGGAAGCCCACCAGGCTCCCCCGTCCCTGGGATTCTCCAGGCAAGAACACTGGAGTGGGTTGCCATTTCCTTCTCCAACAAGTCTGTTAAGCATTGGAAATCCTGAACACAGCTCATGAAGAATACACAAGAAAAGAATATGTGACAAAAGAAATGTTTTATGGCCTGAAGCAAATCCCCTGTGTTTCCGGCTTCATCTTTAATTATTCCTGCTTCTCAAATGGCAGATGTCACTGGGGTCGCAAAGAGTCTGACAAGACTGAATGACTGAGTACACTAACGAAAGAAAGTTTTCATATTTTTTTTTTGAAAACAAAGTGAAAAGCCTCAATTATAGGAAAATAAGAATATATATGAATAAAAATTTTGTGAAATTGTAGCAGAAAGAGAAAAAAGAAAGGGAGATTTTGTATTTTATATGGTTCATTTCACATATCTGACATGCAGTAAATATTTACCTATTGATTATATCATTTTGGTTTATTTAATCCAAGACTGAAATACACTAATGTAGATTAAGTATTCAGTACTTAGTTTCAATTATATGTCCTCACCTTTTCTATAATTGGGGAAAAAACAGCTAATATTGTAGCATACAGTATCTAATGTGTAGCATACATTTACTTTTTGGAAAACAGATTCCAAAAAAATAAAAATGTGCATAGGGAATTATATGCATGGTATGAAGCATGCTCAAAAATGTTTTGGAAGTAACAATTCAAACAAGTTGATAAACCAGGGAACAAATTATGCATGAGAGTTATCACTGAAAATCAGCACCAGTGACAGATTTGGGGGGAATAAAGAGAGAGATGCAGCATAAAGAAACAGAGAGCCTGGTTATATAATTTCAATGCCCTGGGCATATATTCAGAAACAAATTCACTTGAAAAGATGCATAAACCCGTTGCTCATAACAGCACTACTATAATAGCCAAGACATGGAAGCAACCTAGATGCCCATCAACAGAGGAATGGATAAAGATATGGTACATATATGCAGTGGAATATTGGTTGTTGTTTAGCACTAAGTCATGTCTGACTCTTTGGGACCCCGTGGACTGTAGCCAACCAGGCTCCTTTGTCCATGGGATTTTTTCAGGCAAGAATACTGCAATGGGTTTCCATTTTCTCCTCCAAGGGATCTTCCTGACCCAGGTATCAAACCCAGAATTAGCTGGCAGATTCTTTACCCCTGAGCCACCAGGGAAGCTCTTACAATGGAATATTATTCAACCATAAAAAGAATGAAATAATTCATTTGTAGAACATGGATGGACTTAGAGATCATATTAAGTGAAGTAAGCTAGACAGAAAGCTAAATATCTTATGATATATCACTTATATGTGGATCTAAAAACAATGATACTAATGAATGTATTTAAAAAGCAGAAACAGACTCACAGACCATAGAAAACAAACTTATGGTTATTTACTAAAAGGGAAAAGGTTGAGGGAGGGATAAATCAGGATTTGGGGAATAACAGATATACACTATTTTATATGAAATAGATAAGCAACAAGGTCCTACTATATAGCACAGGAAACTATATTCAGTATTTTATAAAAATCTATAGTGGAAAGTATCTGAGAAATATATTATATATATGTAACTCTTTCATTGTTGCACATATATAAAGCAGAATTACTTTGTCATACACCAGAAACACAACATTATAAAACTAATATACTTCAATTAAAAAGAATGAAAACATCAACTAGTCCTATGTATTTCACTAATTTTAGACTGAGGGAAAAAATCAGCAATGTTTTTTAAAAACCAAAAAGTCTAGAGAACTTGGAGTATGTTTGGAAAAGTTAGAAGACATAAAACTGTTTATGAGGCTACCAGCTGTATCGAAGATTTCCTCAGGACATATCTTTGATAAACCCCTAATTTTAATCAAAGTTCATACTATTAAAATAATTTTTCCTAACCTTTAGGATCGCTGAAATAATGTATGTCTATTACTTTTTGATACACTAACTTGTTTTTTCATATTTATATTTTGAATGTATTCTAATTAAACTCTTCCTGGATTCAAAAACCCTTTAGAGTGTTTTTATTTTAAAAACTAAGGGGAGAGTTTACTCAGACTTATTACTTTGAATTCTAATGCCTGTATAGCCACTGATCCTTCAGCTAATGGTGACAAATATTCTGTCTAGTTGAATAAAGTCAACAACTTTTTAATATTAAGATGATTTAAAAATGCTTAAAAGTTACAGATGATTAAGATTTTAGACCATGATGAGTCTCAGCACCCAAATTAATTTTGGTATCTATTTTTAACATCAATGTTTTCTTAAGAATTATTATCTTTTGGATGATTTAAAGTGGTGAGCAGCAAATTTCATTTAAGAAGTCCAAGCCTAAAATGCACAAGCATATAATTAATTTCTCTACAAATGTCTCTAAATGAAGTCACTTGTTTTAATACAGATATGTGTACTAAGAAAGTTACAGGGCGAGTACAAGGCACATGATGAATGTAGTCATGAAAAAAAAACAATTTTTAATTTAGTAGACCCTATCAATCTAGGAAGCCTATGAATATTTACTAATAATTCAGTATGCTGAAAAATAGAAGAGATGAGATACATACAAAAGATGAACATCATATAATAAAACTCTTACTATAAGAGTATCAATGTCTATTACAATGTCCATGACCCCATAATTATATTTGAAATTAAGAGTTTAATGGTAGCTTCACATCCCTAGGGCAAACATTAAAATAAAATGTACTTTTTAAAAATAAAATATGTATTCAGATATTGAAAGACCATTGGGTTATGACCAAGGTCTTTATTCTGAGAGCAAAACAATTTAAAAACTTAACATGTGATAAGAGTACAGTGATACAGAAAAAGTTTTCATGTATATTCATAGCCAGAATATGCTACTATTTCATACACATGTATGTTCTAAGGGTTCCATAATTCTACCTTTTGCCTTTCATCTTCACAGTTATTTTAACCTACCTTCACCATCTCTTAGAATCTTTTAGCAATTCAGCTCAGATAAATATGCATTCACATAATGGACTGTCTAGTCCTTTTCAAGGAAATGCAGTACACACATGACTCCTCCAAATTTACAGTGTAGTACTGGAAGCTGACCAATGAAAAAAGAACTTTTGAATAACAAGGCAAATGTGGTAATGAAAATTAAACGGACAGGCACACAGGGCAACCAGCAGTAGGATCCCTATAAAAATCTAGCTTTGTATCTCAGGAAAGGCTCTATAATGGCAAGATTATAATAATACTAACAAATAGATGATAGGTATATAGACAGATGATGAACAGATAGGTAGACACAACTCATGAATTCTGAAAAAAGAAGCCATTTCAAGAAAGTGTAGTTCAACTCAACTTGAAACATGAGATTTGTAGAAAGTCCCCACCAGAAATCCTAGGGGGACTCATTGTTTCAGTCACATTGTTGATCATGCCTTTAGTGGTCTCTTACCTACCACCTCTGAGCTTTTACATTTCACTCCCATACTTGCTTCACCAAGATTCTGCAAGAGAATTAATCACTAATATACTGATATCTACTGTATACTATAAAACATCTCTCATGCATTTTAAGTGAAACTAGCTATGTAGCATCTATGAGAAAACTGAAAAGAGTCACTAAAAACTTTTTATGTAGGGTTTCATTCTACCGCAAGACATTACTGGAGAATGGCTGCTTAACCCTAGTAATGGATTTTTATATTAAAACATTCTTACTTAAAACTTAAATCCTCTATGAAAAATTTATTACTGTAGATTTTCACAAATCATTTTTTCATTAAATATAAAACACATGTCAAAATATACATAATGCATTCTATATAACATTTTTCTTCATTGTTGAAGAAGAACTCCCAGAAAGATTAGAATTAGACATTTAGAGACAATCTGACCCACTTAAGTACTTGTATATATTCCACTCAGCTTAGTGACAATAGATGGTAGTGAATTTCAAAATTATTAGAAATTGTCTTAATGCTGCTCTCAATAATGCCTACATTTGGGCATATTAGAACCTAGTAAAGATTACCATTTTATCACTAATTGCATACTACAGATAATTTAATTTATGTAAATATTATGATCTTTCTTCCTGGGGTTTCAGGTGAACTGTATTCATGTGGAAAAGAAAAACAAGGTTGTGTAAGCATTTTTACTTTTGGTGAATAATTATTTCTGAGGAAGAAAGATTTCCCATCTTAACTTAGTCCTTCTGTAAACATTTCTTTCTGTTATTTAAATGTCCAATTGTATTCATTTTCCTTTTTGATATCCAATTAATAGTGCCTTTTGAGTAATAAATTGTTTCCAAAGAAGTAATCCATTCCATAACACTGATTATTTGATAGTCATATCAAAAAAGATATCAAAGTATACAGTCTATGTTATTATTAAAATTTGAAGTATTAAATTAAGATGATAAAGATATGGCAAGGCTCCAGTTGTCCTAATTTAAATTTACCATTCAAAAACATGAATTTGCATCCAACAGCATAATTTTTCAACATGCATGTTAAAATAATATTTCAATTCTTCATGAAAGTATTTCATGAAGTAGGGCATCAAAAGAAATGTTTGCCTATGGAAACAAGTCATGCTGGTACAAATCAAATATAAATTGAAAATGTTCATAGCTTTGCACTATCTGGGCTTATTTGTTGCATGCAATTTAGAAGCAACTGCTGGATAGCATATTGAAAAGCAGAGACATTACTTTTCCAACAAAGGTCTGTCTAGTAAAGGCTATGGTTTTTCCAGTGGTCATGTATGGATATGAGAGTTGGACTGTGAAGAAGGCTGAGCACTGAAGAATTGATGGTTTTGAACCGTGGTGTTGGAGAAGACTCTTGAGAGACCTTTGGACTGCAAGGAGATCCAACCAGTCCATTCTGAAGGAGATCAGTCCTGGGTGTTCACTGGAAGGACTGATGCTGAAGCTGAAACTCCAATACTTTGGCCACCTCATGCGAAGAGTTGACTCATTTGAAAAGACCCTGATGCTGGGAGGGATTGGGGGCAGGAGGAGAAGGGGACGACCGAGGATGAGATGGCTGGATGGCATCACCGACTCAATGGACATGAGTTTGAGTGAACTCCGGGAGTTGGTGATGGACAGGGAGGCCTGGCGTGCTGCGATTCATGGGGTCGCAAGGAGTCAGACATAACTGAGCGACTGAACTGACTGACCTGACTAGTACATTGGAAAAGACCATGATGCTGGGAATGAATAAAGGCAGGAAGAAAAGAGGGCAGCAGAGCATGATATGGTTGGATGGCATCACCGACTCAATAGACATGAACTTGGGAGAACTCTGGGAGATAGAGAAGCCTGGAATGCTGCAGTCCAAGGGGTCACAAAGAGTCAGATACAACCTAGTGACTGAACAACAATACTAGCACATTGGTCATATCTTCACTATATTCTTGATTGACCAAATGACCATCTCTTTTATTCCAAAAAATACTCATAGTAATCCTTTGTATATCATCCTTGCTCTAATATGCTAAGTAAAAGGACTATAGACCCTGAAGACATGGAGGAAGACAAACTGTAGACCTTCAGGAATTGAGAGATAACAACTAAAACCAAAAAAAATCTATTTTTCTAAATGTACTGGGAAATAAATGAACACTTACCTGTTGTTTAAGAGAATCACAGCAGCTCTTCATTCATATTTCTTTTTTTGTTGAGTAGACTTAATTTTTACTTAATGCTAATATTATAGGCTTTTAAAACACTTCTATACCATCTTCTAATGTAATTTATAAATATACTTATTCTGTAATTAAAACCTAGTTCATATGTCGAGCAGGAAAAACAGACCTCATAATCATATATTACCTTTTTCAATATGCATCCTTTTCGACTCATGTCCCATGTCATGACCAGCCAAATCTCCCTCTTTGGGCCCAGGGAGTACGTTTGGTGACAAACCCATCAGCATCTGGTTCATGGACAACCCATTCTGATGGACAGCTGTCAAGCCCAAAACAAAAGAAAAAAGAATAAAACACCATAACACACAATATTCAAATAACCTATTTAAACTCTTTTGGAATCAGAAATAAATCAAATATCATGGTCTAACTTTAAAATTATAATCTAAGTTGAACAACATGAGGACTGATAACTGATAATTCTTAAGAACAAGCAGAAATATATTGAAAATGAAACTATTTTATCCTCTATTTATCTCATAAAATAGGTATATTTTTTAATGTCTAGAATACTTTTGAGTGGTCATACCACTATAACCATTACCAATGAACTATTCAGGCTTTATCTAATGTAACACATCCTCTCCTAAGCCTTCTGTAACTGCAAAAATAACCTTCTGTAACTGCAAAAACTACAGTCTTAAAGCTAGAACACTCTAAGTCTATAAATTTAAAATATAATTTAGAATAGTTTTAGAGGCATGAGAGGGCAGATAGAGTTTTCAACAGTTAAGGAACTGAAATAGCACTGAAATTCAATATTCATATTCTATCCTAGTCAATGGGCTTCCCCAGTGGCTCAGAGGTAAAGAATCCACCTGCACTGCAGGAGATGCAAGAGACGTGAGTTTGATCCCTGGATTGGGAAGATTCCCTGGAGGAGGAAGTGGCCACCCACTGCAGTTTTCATAGACAAAGTATCCTGAAGGGCTACAGTCCATGGGGTCACAAAGTGTTGGAAATGACTGAAGTAAATGAACATGCACACACACAGCCTAGTAGACAAAACCCTAAGTTTAAGAGATAGCAAAGTACTTCTTTAAAAATTTGATTTTGAACTTAAATTTAAAAATAAAACTGCCCATTAATATCTATTAAATGGTTGAATGATTTAAAACAATAATTTCTTTCTCGAATTATTAAGAGTAATCTATCACTACTGACAGGATAAAGCAGGAGACCAAATACCCTTATGATCTCAATCCAATCAATATATTTCTTAATAAATTGCCCATGAAAATTTTGGTTTTGAGAAAACTTTTGAAGAAAAGTCATTCCATAAAACCTTACTTTCACTGAAAAAAAAATACATTTTAAAAATAGGTAGAATAATTTGGAGAAGGGCATGGCAACCCACTCCAGTATTTTTCCCTGGAGAATCCGATGGACAGAGGAGCCTGGCAGGCTACAATACACGGGTTTCCAGAGTCAGGCATGACTGAGCAATTAACAATAACCCACAATTTTACTTTAAATTTCTTGATCATGAGGACAAGGATTAAATATCTGAAAATGTGATCACAAAATAAGGTATGAACCTACTTTTTAGAATTTTATAACATGTGAAGATCATATGCATTATTGACTGTTACTAATTCAAATCTTAAATTTGACCAATTTCAAACTCTTCAATCTATTGATCATCTGAATGCTTATGAAATGTGTTTTTCTCAAAACAGTTATTTTGAATCTATTTCTTTTATCCCTCTTTGTCAATGCAAGGATGAAGTTTAAAAATTGTAAAATTTTAAAACTGGCAAGGATGGAATTGAAGGAATGAAGAGGAATAATTCGTACACAGTATATTTGGATACTAGATATTTGAGAGTTGGAGGCGTTTACTTCAGAAACTAATCTAGAAGGTTACTTACTTTCTCTGTTTCAAAGCTCAAATCTTTATGTGTGGCATCAAAAAGAGGGAGTTTATATCAGAATTGTTAATGTACTACCATACCTCAAGCTATTGCAAACTGGGAAACATAATTTTGAGAGATGGTTACTGCTACAGAGGTTCAGAACATGATACATCTGATATCTCTGCAGAATGAGGGTATTTTGATTAGAAAAGCCAGCTGCACCTAATAAAGTTGAAAATGGTGACAAGTGGAAGAATGACACCTACGAATTCTGTCCGAGGAGCTCTCAGTCCGCGCTGGAGAGCTGGACACGCTGCTGCTGCGGTGTGATGACGGGTGGCTGCCAGGCCTTCGGCCCTCCTCCAGGGAGGGGGCAGGTGACGGGCTGTCGGGAACACGCTCCTATACCGCCAGGGGAGG
>SJXQ01011806.1:55000-128083 GCA_006408695.1 Aepyceros melampus | reverse complement strand
GAATCAGCCACGAGTGTACATGAACTCCCAATCCCAACTCCCACCTCCCCCCTCCCGCCCCACACCCTCTCTCTGGATTATCCCCATGCATCAGTCCCAGGCATCCTGCATCCTGCATCAAACCTGGACTGGTGATTCGTTTCACTTATGATATTACACATGTTACACTGCCACTCTGCCAACCCATCCCACCCTCTCCCTCTCCTACAGAGTCCAAAAGGCCGTTCTATACATCTGTGTCTCTTTTGCTGTCTTGCGTACAGGTTTATCATTACCATCATTCTAAATTCCATATATATGTGTAAGTATACTGTATTGGTGTTTTTAATAATTCATAAATATTTGGAAGTCTACAAGTCAACTGATACATGATACATAATAAATAATAAGCAAATTATTCCTGATTAGAGTACAAAAATGCAAATATGACATAAAAGCAGACTGTGAAACCAGAAGATATTCTAGAATGAAATCAGCCTATAGGAGGCTATTTTCAAAATATCAAAGGCTACTATAATATAGAAAACAGACAAGCTTAAGGCTTTGTACTAACAGAGAAAGAGGACTGCCTCTCTTCAATCTCAAAAGTTCATTTAACCCAGTGATGGCTTGCAATTCTACTTTCCATTAGAATCACCTGGGAAGTTCCTCAACATGCCTATGCCTGGGCTTTACTCCCTGAGATTCTGGCTTACATAGGTTGAATTGTGTCCCCTCAGATGACGGAAGTCCTGACCTATGGATACTTATGAATGTGAGCATTTGGAAACAGTGTCTTTGCAGATGAAATTAATTGCAATGAGGCCATACTAAAATAGCATGGCTTCTCCATCTAACATGACAGATGTCTTCACAAGAGGACACTGTGAAAATATGGGGAAAATGTGAAAGAGAGAAAAACTGTGAAGAAGGAAAAACATCATGTGAAGATGAGGTAGAGATGTGACCTCTGCAGCTGCAAACCAAAGATTGCCAAAGCTTGCTAGCCACCATCAGGATCTTTGGAGACTCAAGGAAGGATTCTACCCAGAATCTCAGAGGAAGCATGGTACTGCTGACACCTTGCTTTCAGACTTCTAGACTCCAGAAATATGAGGGTATAAATTGGTTCTTTTAGGACACCTGGTGGGTGCATTTACCCTGCATCTGCTGTGGGGTCCAGAAACCAATATTTTTTAGGATTCTCCAGGTGATTTTAACATGCATCCAAGATTGAACATCACTTGTCTCATATGCTTTTAATTTTTCAGTCCTACACATTGTCAATAATCATCTTCAACAGTTACACTAAGGCTTCATTCTTGAAGATCATACAAATAAAAAGAAAATAACCCTCAAAAATAGCCAAGCCCTCTTCCAAAATCTAAACATAAAACTGTTTCTCAGTATGTATTCTGTAGAATAAAAAATAGACACAAGAAACTTCACAACAAAAATTTGCCAGGTCAAAGAATATCGTTACAAAAGAAAAGGGAAAAAAAAAAGTCAACTAAAGTCTACTCTTTATAGTTGCAATGCATATTTTTAAAATCTATGTCTCAACATGAAAAATGAACACAATTATCAGTAATTTTTTTCCAAGCTAAATAAATCAAACAAGTTATGCTTCTAAGTCGTCTACATTCTATAGGTCACATTGCAGACAAATGACCTAAATTTCTAAGAAACAAGCACATATATGATTTAAAAGAATGGAGAACCCACATCTGGATGCTAAAAGTTACTGCCCATCTTCTAATTAAATTTAAAAGCAACTGGGATTATAAATCTTTCTTTTTGCCATTCACCTTTAAGTTAAAACAGCTTCAAACTATGAACTTATTATGTGTTCAGTTTAATGAGTTTTGTCGAGCTCTCGACAATTTTCATAACCAAGAAAATTCCCATGCCCCTTTCCAACCTATTTCTCCCATCCCCATAAGTAACTGCTTTCCGAGTTCTATCACCAGAAAGAGGTTTGGCTGGTTCTAGATTTCACAAAAATTAGTTCATACAGTACCTAATTTTTCATGTCTGCCTTTTTTACACAACAAAATATTTCTTAGATTCACTCAAGTTGCATGTATTAATAGTTTATCTTTTTTCTGTCTGAATATATTCATTTGCACATAATGTTCAAAATTCTCCAAGCCGTGTTTCAATAGTACATGAGCCATGAACTGCCAGATGTTCAAGCTGTATTTAGAAAAGGCAGAGGAACCAGAGATCAAACTGCCAACATCTGTTGGATAATGGAAAAAGCAAGAGAGTTCCAGAAAAAACATCTATTTCTGCTTTATTGACTATGCCAAAGCCTTTGACTATTGTGGATCACAACAAACTGTGAAAAATTCTTTAAGAGATAGGAATATCAGACCACCTTACCTGCCTCCTGAGAAATCCATATGCATGTCAAGAAGTAACATTTAGAGCCAGACATGGAATAAGAGACTGGTTCCAAATTGGGAAAGGAGTATGTCAAGTCTGTATATTGTCACCACACTTATTTAACTTATATGCAGAGGACATCATGAGAAACACTGGACTGGATGAAGCACAAGCTGGAATCAAGATTGCCAGGAGAAATACCAATAACTTCAGATACGTAGATGACACCATTCTTAGGACAGAAAGCGAGGAGGGACTAAAGAGCTTCTTGATGAAAGTGAAAGAGGAGAGTGAAAAAGTAGGCTTAAAACTCAACATTCAAAAAACAAAGATCATGGCATCCGGTCCCATCACTTCATGGTAAATAGATGGGGAGACAATGGAAACAGTGACTTAATTTTCTTGGGCTCCAAAGTCACTGCAGATGGTGACTGCAGCCATGAAATTAAAAGACACTTGCTCCTTGGAAGAAAAGCTTTGACAAACCTAGACAGCATATTAAAAAGCAGAGATATTACTTTGCCAACAAAGGTCTGTATAGTCAAGGCTATCATTTTCCAGTAGTCAGGTATGGATGTGAGTGACAGAACTGAACTGAACTGAACCACAGTTTTTAATTTTAAAAAGGTAATAAGGTAAATAGATGGGGAGACAATGGAAACAGTGACTTAATTTTCTTGGGCTCCAAAGTCACTGCAGATGGTGACTGCAGCCATGAAATTAAAAGACACTTGCTCCTTGGAAGAAAAGCTTTGACAAACCTAGACAGCATATTAAAAAGCAGAGATATTACTTTGCCAACAAAGGTCTGTATAGTCAAGGCTATCATTTTCCAGTAGTCAGTATGGATGTGAGTGACAGAACTGAACTGAACTGAACCACAGTTTTTAATTTTAAAAAGGTAATAAAGTGCACATCAAGTCTTTGAAATCACAAATCAAAGGGAAACTTGGCTTCTGTGTAGCACTCAAAGGCTGGAGTTTGTGTCATTTTTGGAGTATCTGTGCATTTAAAACTGCATAGAAGAACTCCTTTTTAGTCTGTTTAAATAATCCATGCTGTAGTTAATTGCATGCATGACCAGATACACACTATATAGACTCTAACCTTGATTTCTCTAATAAAGAGGCACCTAAGTTTGTCTAAGTTTTAAGCTAATTTCTACTATATCTAAATCTTAACAATTAGATTATGCAGAAATATATGGTATATTAAACAAAGTACATTATTATATTTTCTAAATTAGCCATTCTATTTTATTCAAAAGTTCACTCAAGTCAATGTTTATCCAGTCAAACATTTTAATAGTCCTTCTAATAATTATGTAACTGATCATATTTTCAGTGCAATGACTTTTCCTGTCATAAGAGATTTCTCAGTGGCACAAATGGAAAGCATGAGAAACTGATTTTTTTCCCTGAGATATTTAGCTCATAAATTACTAAAATATTTAACGTACAAAACTCTAATAACAGTGGTTGTGTCATTGAAGAGTTACTTATTTTCCACATGGGGTAAACAATTATTTCATTAGTCAATGTATTTAATTGTAAAAGTTTTCTTGGATGATTCTTTTCATTCATGCATTATTCATTTATTCACTTGCACATTCATAACACTCTAAAAGTCATATAATAAACTAAGTAAAAAATAAGCTGGATTAAAATCTTAATGTAAAATACATCTTAAAACATAATTTAAGGCTTAGGAAACATAGGTGAATTTGTAGTATTTATTATAGCTTTAGCTTATTTTTACTTTAATTGGTTTTTTTGTCTAGGAACAAAGGATGCAAAGACAATATTTAATACTTTTACTTAAAGAAAATATTTTAATATATGCAAATTTTATGCTTTTAAAGCTTAGTATTCAATTGAAAGTTTCTATAAACTGAGACACAACATATTCAGTCATTTTACTTAATGTATAATTTCAATCTTTGGAACATGATGTATTATTCTTTGAAGAATTTCATTAAAGTAAAATCCATTGAGCAAGTAAGATTTGAATACATTGTTGTACAATAAATTAATTTATTTCAACAGCTTAATTCTTTTATCATATTTATATGCTTGCCTTTCCAGAGTATGCTATAAGATGGAGAATAATGGAGACAGTAAAGAATTGCTTAGGGGAGAATCTCATAATTATTACTGAAACAAAATAGATAATGAGTTTTATTCAGACATAATAAGAAAGAAGCAGTTCAATGTCTATAGGGAAACTATGTAAACTGAATTTATCATTTCATTTGTGTGAGACCCTTTAACCTCCAAGATGGCCCTGAAGTAGGACAAAGAGGAAGAATATTTAATACTTCAACACACTGCTTTATAGTCCTGCATCATAGCTTCACCAATCAATAAAACACAATCTTTTGCTGTGTTCTATCTTTATAAAACTAGCCACAATAATAAATGAAAATTTAAGAGGAATACACTCTCACTGGGAAAAAAAAGGTCATACTAATAAACTAATGGTAACAGAATAACATAAAGGAAAATCTGCATTTACTGCTTCTAGGTAGAACAAGAAGTATTGGTTTATACTATAATTCACAATCAAAGGTGGAGTTTAAAACAATGAATTCTAAAAGGCTAAAAGAAAAAGTAGTTTGGGATTAATATACATACATTACTATATATGAAATAGATAACCAAAAAGAACCTACCATATAGCACAGAGAACTATACTCAATATTTTGTAATAACGTATAAGAAAAAAGAATCAGAAAAAGAATATACAAGCACATACATATATATATAGCTGAATATATACATACATATATATGTAGAGTTGAATCACTTTACTGTATACCTGAAACACAGCACATTTTAAATCAACTGTATGTTAATAAAAATTAAAGTAAAAATTAAGTTAAAAATATAGCTGTTCAATATTACACATTTGATTAATTAAACATTAAAAAATGCACTATCTCAGCAGTCTCATCTCCACCACAAAGTGCATTATATTTTATCAACTTAAAATATTTTCTTAGCGTAAGATTAAATAATCACAGTTCATTTCTCTAAAGGGTTATTTCATTTAACTTTACTTTATACTGCTCTCATTTTAATTATCTTCATTTTCATCACTTCTTCAGTTAGCAATTCCCTTATTGAGTATGTTATAGAGTTGAGAAGAAGAAATGTTAAATTTATCTTCATACAACTATTACAGCACAAAATTGAAGTTGATTAGCATTTTCTAGAACCTAAAATCCTGAGCTTTAAGACAACTCAGACATCATTCATTCAGAGGTTATTCACTGAACACTTAATGTACACCAGTGTTCTAGGGTCTGGTTATGTGTAAGTAAACAAAACCAACAAATTTCCTTTCTCTAATGAAGTATATACCATCAGTGAGTAAACACTCTTAGTGAAATCCATAATCATTTACACTGATTGTGATATCCAAATTCTTTCCTTCTGGAAAAGTGAACAGAAAAGATAAATAATAGGATTGGGATTCTGTGTTCAGGAAAATGTTAAAAAATACTTCTGGAAGACATAACAAACAATTCTAACATATATGCATCTAGTATAAGATTAGGTAGCCCATCATCAAAACTCCAACTCAGACTTCTAAACTGAGGCTTCAAAGGATATTTAGATAGCTCTTTTTCATTGTTTTGATGATGATTCTCAAGAAATACTCAATTTTCCTTATGAGTATTTGGGAAATCCTCATGGGAAATGGGAAAATGGTAGGGCCCTTGAGTGTAACTGTAAACAGCTTAACTTCATTCTCCTACTGTCTCCTCAGACTTATTCAGTGTGGACAGGGAACTATATTTTTCCCATATCTATAAGAATTCAGGCAGTCTGGAAACTTTCCAGATTCCTATTTGGTAAAACAAATTCCTACAGTCACTTTGAGCAGCAAAAGGCAGTCTTGACTCAAAGTTATACCTTGTGGTGGTGGTGGTGGTGAAGTCGCTCAGTCGTGTCCGACTCTTTGCGACCCCGTGGACTGTAACCTACTAGGCTTCTCAGTCCATGGGATTCTCCAGGCAAGAATACTGGAGTGGATTGCCATTTCCTTCTCCAGAGGATCTTCCCGACCCAGGAATCGAACCCGGTACTCCCACATTGGAGGCAGACGCTTTAACCTCTGAGCCACCAGGGTAGTCTTATGTAACCATAAACATTATCATCTTAATTAAAAGAGAAGTCAAGTAGGTAGAATAGAAGGAAGATAGTAAAGATGAAAAGGTAAGTTCTGAGTCGGCCAGCATTGCCATTAATTGGCATCTCTCTGTTCAGGCCGAATGCTTAAAGCCAACCTTTTATCTGGTTAAGGCACTGTGCATGTTCTAAGAGGTCACTACCTCTATGAACTGCTCACAGTTCCTTGATGGGTCTAATTTGACTCTGTTCTCGATCCTCTGAATTTATGGTACAAGTATATCTGGATGCTTGATTCAAGTTGATATGGCAGCAAGAGTACTTCATAGATGGTGGTGTATGCTTCTACAAGAAGTGCAGAGTGTCTGCTTGGTTGCATTTTATGATGACAATCAACACTAATAATCATGGCCAAGATTCACCACTTAATTAGGGTTTGAAATTTGATGAAGATGAAATTTGTCATTCCATAATCAGAAGAGTTCTATGAACAGAAAGTTTCTCTTGTGCATTATTGTGTTATCCTAAAAAGGAGTACGTCAAGGCTGTATATTGTCATCCTGCTTAGTTAACTTATAGGCAGAGTACATCATGAGAAATGCTGGGCTGGAAGAAGCACAAGCTGGAATCAAGATTGCTGGGAGAAATATCAATAACCTCAGATATGCAGATGACACCACTCTTATGGCAGAAAGTGAAGGGGAACTAAAAAGTCTCTTGATGCAAGTGAAAGAGGAGAGTGAAAAAGTTGACTTAAAGCTCAACATTCAGAAAACGAAGATCATGACATCTGGTCCCATCATTTCACAGGAAATAGATGAATTGGGAAAGGAGTACGTCAAGGCTGTATATTGTCACCCTGCTTATTTAGTTATATGCAGAATACATCATGAGAAATGCTGAACTGGAAGAAACACAAGGTGGAATCAAGATTGCCAGGAGAATTATCAATAACCTCAGATATGCAGATGACACCACTCTTATGGCAGAAAGTGAAGGGGAACTAAAAAGTCTCTTGATGCAAGTGAAAGAGGAGAGTGAAAAAGTTGACTTAAAGCTCAACATTCAGAAAACGAAGATCATGACATCTGGTCCCATCATTTCACAGGAAATAGATGAGGAAACAGTGGAAACAGTGTCAGACTTTATTTTTCTGGGCTCCAAAATTCTGCAGATGGTGACTATAGCCATGAAATTAAAAGACGCTTACTCTTTGGAAGGAAAGTTATGAGCAACCTAGACAGCATATTAAAAAGCAGAGACATTACATTGCCAACAAAGGTCCATCTAGTCAAGGCTATGGTTTTTCCAGTGGTCATGTATGGATGTGAGAGTTGGACTGTGAAGAAAGCTGAGAGCCAAAGAATTGATGCTTTTGAACTGTGGTGTTGGAGAAGACTTGAGAGTGCCTTGGACTGCAAGGAGATCCAACCAGTCCATTCTAAAGATCAGTCCTGAGTGTTCTTTGGATGGAATGATGCTAAAGCTGAAACTCCAGTACTTTGGCCATCTCATGTGAAGAGTTGCCTCATTGGAAAAGACTCTGATGCTGGGAGGGATTGGGGGCAGGAGGAGAAGGGGATGACAGAGGATGAGATGGCTGGATGGCATCACCGACTCGATGGACGTGAGTCTGAGTGAACTCCGGGAGTTGGTGATGGACAGGGAGGCCTGGCTTGCTGCAATTAGTGGGGTCGCAAAGAGTCCGACACGACTGAGCGATTGAACTGAACTGAACTGAAGGGACAGTCTGTATGAGGAAGGCAGGGAAATGCTTCATTCCACCCCTCTATCCTTTATTTAAACATTTTTTTTTGTCTTTTAAAATATTCAGTTCCCTGGAATTCACCAATGGTGAACAATGAGTTTACATTTTAACATTATTATGCACTCATGGATATAAATATGTGTCTTGTATTTCAATACACTGGTATTAGGCATCCTTACTTGGAGTTTTGTTTTAATACTTTCTCTTCCTTGTTAACATCCCCTTTTCATATATAATATCAATACCCAAATAAACATTAAGGGAACGTATATAACTGCTTTTCAAAATCCAAGTAAAATTTATACAAAATAGTTTTCTTTTTGTAAAAATGATGTATTAAAGTGATCCATACATCTAGAGTTATTCATGGTTGCTCCAAAATTAACTATTCTGTACTCAGAAAAAATTAGGTAAATGACATTCTGTAAGGTTTTTTAAATCTACTTTGTGAATCTAGTTACTCTGGTTCCAGTTTTTATAATCTTTAAAATTTTGAACTTCATGCAAGTAAAGTATTATTTACTGATATAGCATTTTAGGGACCTGTTTAGAAAAGATATTACAGAATGGAAAATATATACACTGTATATAAAAATTTTCAGTGTTTAGTTCTTTAAATGAGAATATCCTAAGCTGTCTCTAAGTTCTCTCTTTCTCACACACAAACACCACACAACAGCAGACTGGTAGACAAAATTAATTAAAATTAAGTCATATTTTATGTTCTCAGAAAAATATTGTAATATGGCGCATGAGGAAAGATGTTCATTCAGTAATGTAGAATAATTTGAATGCTGCCAAATGTCTCAAAACAATTCTATATTATCATTAAAGAAAAGTGATATAAAAAAATGCATTTAAAAGTCTGATTTGCATAGTACTGAACAACCAACCCCCCAAAAGCAAAATACACTGCTTTTGTTATGTAAGAAGAGCTAAACAAGAAAAAGGGAGTGAGAGAGAGAGAGAGGTCTTATTACATTATTGCAACTGTATTTCAAAATCTTGTCATAGGTTCTATATAGAATTATGAACTTATTTTTAAACAAATGATTTTGAATACTTTGGAAGAAAATAAACTAGAAATAAGGTGAAGATTAATGTCACTGTAGAAAGGCTTCTACTGATTTTATAAATACCAACTTACTCATTATGACAACCTGATGAAGCAGTAATATAATAATCCCCATTGTACAGAAGAGTAAACGAAGACAGGGACATTAAGTGACTTTTACAAGGTCATAAGACTAGGAGATGGCAGAGCTGGAATATAAACCAAGGAGGCTTCCTCCAGAACTCATATTTTAAACTACTAAAATACACTGTCTTTCTTCTTTAAATTTGTTTCATATTTCAGCAAGAACCATTTAAAAAATCCTTACAATACCATTGTGAATTTATTAAATAAAAGTGAGAAAAATATAGATTCATTCAAGGGGATTGGGTTATTTGATGAATGATTCTCAAAGAGAATCAATGAGTAGAGCATTTCAGCCTATTAGGAATTCTCTAATGACAAGAGGAATTGATCTCTTGATTTATACTGTTTGTTTTCCTCAGTGATTTAAGGTAATACAAGTGATACATCCTTTTACAATTTGGAAATGATACAAAGGTGGTATAAATATAGTTTGGAATATTAACATTAAAGAGCATCTAAGGAGCCTAAATCAATAGATTGGAAAAAAATAATATGGATAAATGCAAATTCCTAATACAAGCAAAATATAAAGAATTAAATTAGTTGCACTTCACATCAAAATCCATGAAATTTACTTAGTCACACATTCAACTAACAAAAAGTTATGAACTATGACTAAGTTTATAAAGTATTATCAAAGCTAAATTTTATGTTAGTTTGGTCTCTTTTGTAAGGGTTCACTACTAAAACATTATGCAGGAAGGGGTGGTGTGGTGGGGGCTGATTTTTAAAAAAAAAAAGTCAATCATGAGGTTGGATCACTCATTATCAGAGAAATGCAAATCAAAACCACAATGAGGTACCATTTCACACCAGTCAGAATGGCTGCAATCCAAAAGTCAATAAGCAATAAATGCTGGAGAGTGTGTGGAGAAAAGGGAATCCTCTTAACACTGTTGGTGGGAATGCAAACTAGTACAGCCAGTATGGAGAACAGTGTGGAGGTTCCTTAAAAAATTGCAAATAGAACTGCCTTATGACCCAGCAACTCCACTGCTGGGCATACACACTGAGGAAACCAGAATTGAAAGAGACACGTGTACTCCAATGTTCATCACGGCACTGTTTATAATAGCCAAGACATGGAAACAAGCTAGATGTCCATCAGCAGATGAATAGATAAGAAAGTGGTGGTACATATACACAATGGAGTATTACTCAGCCATTAAAAAGAATACATTTGAATCAGTTCTAATGAGGTGGATGAAGCTGGAGCCGATTATACAGAGTGAAGTAACCCAGAAAGAAAAACACCAATACAGTATCTTACACATATATATGGAATTTAGAAAGATGGTGATAAACCTGTACGCGAGACAGCAAAAGAGACACAGATGTATAGAACAGCCTTTTGGACTCTGTGGGAGAGGGAGAGGGTGGGATGATTTGGGAGAGTGGCAGTGTAACATGTATGATATCATAAGTGAAACTAATCGCTGGTCTAGGTTCGATGCAGGATGCAGGATGCTTGGGACTGATGCATGGGGATAATCCAGAGAGAAGGTGTGGAGCAGGAAGGGGGAGGTAGGGGTTGGGATTGGGAGTTCATGTACACTCGTGGCTGATTCATGTCAATGTATAGCAAAACGAATACAGTATTGTAAAGCAAAACAAGCTAAAAAATAAAAATTAATTAAAAAAAATCATGAGGTTGGATGAAAATTTGTCAGAAGAAATTACAATATTTGGTCTGGAGAAAGGAAATACCATAAGTACTATATCTAATAGAGAATTTAAATATTTAAATGGTTAGAAAACAGAGTAATTTGTAGACTTTTTTTAATGAAAATACAACATACAAGTAGAAGCTATTGAGATGAAAATTTTAATTTAATGAATAACTTCATCACTCTTAAATTTGCTGAAAACAGAATAAGCTTTCTATAAAACAGATATATAAAAATGGGTAGAGAGTATGCAGGAATGATTTATCCAAAATGAGGGAAGTTGGATTACAAAACATCTAACATTCAAAGACTAGAGAACTCTTCAATAAATTAGAGCTCTCTTCAAGAAAATTAGAGATACCAAGGGAATATTTTATGCAAAGATTGGCTCAATAAATAAAGGAAAGAAATGGTATGGACCTAACAGAAGCAGAAGATATTACGAACTGGCAAGAATACACAGAAAAATTGTACAGATATTCTGTGTACAAGAATACACAGAAAAAAAGATCTTCATGACAGAAAAAATCACAATAGAGTGATCACTCACCTAGAGCCAGACATTCTGGAATGTGAAGTCAAGTGGGCCTTAGGAAGCTGATGGAGGTGACGGAATTCCATTGAGCTATTTCAAATCCTGAAAGATGATGCTGTGAAAGTATTGCATTCAATATGCCAGCAAATTTGGGAAATTCAGCAGTGGCCACAGGACTGGGAAAGTTCAGTTTTCATTCCAATCCCAAAGAAAGGAAATGACAAAGAATGCTCAAACTATTTTACAATTGCACTCATTTCACATGCTTGGAAAGTAATTCTCAAAATTCTCAGGCCAAACTTCAACAGTACGTGAACTGTGAACTTCCAGATGTCCAAGCTGGATTTAGAAAGGCAGAGGAACTAGAGATCAAATTTCCGACATCTGATGGATCATCGAAAAAGCAAGACAGTTCCAGAAAAACATCTATTTCTGCTTTATTAACTACGCCAGTTTATTGTGGATCACAATAAACTGTGGAACATTCTGAAAGAGATGGGAATACCAGACCACCTAACCTGCCTCTTGAGAAATCTGTATGCAGGTCAGGAAGCAACAGTTAGAACTGGACATGGAACAGACTGGTTCCAAATAGGAAAAGGAGTACGTCAAGGCTGTATATTGTCACTTTGCTTATTGAACTTATACGCAGTGTACATAATGAGAAACGCTGGGCTGGAGGAAGAACAAGCTGGAATCGAGATTGCTGGGAGAAATATCAATAACCTCAGATATGCAGATGACACTACCCTTATGGCAGAAAGCGAAGAAGAATTAAAGAGTCTCTTGATGAAAATGAAAAAGGAGAGTGAAAACGTTGGCTGAAAGCTCAATTCAGAAAACAAAGATCATGGCATCTGGTCCCATCACTTCATAGCAGATAGATGGGGAAACAATGGAAACAGTGGCATCTTTATAGTTTTGGACTCCAAAATAAATGCAGATGGTAACTGCAGCCATGAAATTAAAAGATGCTTATTCCTTGGAAGAAAAGTTATGACCAGCCTAGACAGCATATTAAAAAGTAGAGACATTACTTTGCCAACAAAGGTCCATCTAGTCTAGGCTCTAGTTTTTCCAGTGGTCATGTATGGATGTGAGAGTTGCCTATAAAGAAAGCTGAGCACTGAAGAATTGATGCTTTTGAACTGTGGTGTTGGAGAAGACTCCTTAGAGTCCCTTGGACTGCAAGGAGATCCAACCCATCCATCCTAAAGGAAATCAGTCCTGAATATTCATTGGAAGGATGATGTTGAAGCTGAAACGCCAGTACTTTGGCCACATGTTGTGAAGAGGTGACTCATTTGAAAAGACCCTGATGCTGGGAAAGATTGAAGCCAGGAGGAGAATAGGACAACAGAGGATGAGATGGTTGGATGGAATTACTGACTAAATGAGCATGAGTTTGAGTAAGCTCTGGGATTTGGTGATGGACAGGGAGGCCTGGTGTGCTGCAGTCCCCGGGTTCGCAGAGAGCTGGACACGACTGAGCGACTGAACTGAACTGAACATTCAAAGCCTCTATCTTCAAGTTCTGTGAATATTAAACAGTAAACATACATGGATTTCAATCTGATACATAATAGACCAAATAAGAACTTATAGTAATTTGATACAATCTTACAGACATTTAGCTATTAGGGATATAATGTAGGATTACTAGTATGTAAACATCATATGTCCTTTTCCTCCCTCCTCATAGTTATTGCACTAATATTTACAGTAGTCCAAGACAATCAACCAGAGAAAATCTAAATGCAATACTTTAGCAGACTCTGTCTTGGAGGCTTTCATTTAAAGCAAATAACCATGTCATATTGGAACTGTCCTCACCTATGTAATTTTCTTTCCCTCAATGCTTTTCTTGTTTTCTTTCAAGGCCAAGTCCTATTGCTCTATAGTGTTTGGGAGTTTAATTTATGCTCCTTCAATTAACTACAGCGTAAGATTCACATGGGTTTGAGTTAATCAAAACTCAAGGATTGGCCTTTTTTTTTTTCTGTAAAAAGCAGGTTGGCAAATATTTTATTTAACTCTTGCCTCCGTATGTGAAAGTAGTCATGGACATTATGTAAATTGGCGTGGGTCTGAGGTGAGGTGAGTTGAAGTCGCTCAGTCGTGTCTGACTCTTGTGACCCCATGGACTGTAGCCCACCAGGCTCCTCAGTCCATGGAATTTTCCAGGCAAGAGTACTGGAGTGGGTTGCCATTTCCTTCTCCAGAGGATCTTCCCAACCCAGGGATCGAACCTGGGTCTCCCACACTGCAGGCAGACGCACATGGGTCTAAGTTCCAAAAAGTTTATTTATGGATACCAAAATTTGAATTCCACATGATATTCATGCATTATAAAAGAGTTTTCTTCTTCTGATTTTTTCCAACCATTGAAAAAGGTAAAGTCATTCTTAACTCATAGTCCATTACAAAAATTGGCAGCAGAGTAGAGTTACTCAAGTTCAGCAGATTGTAGACCCTATTCTAGGGCTTGAACCAGTACCTACATTTTTAAAAATAAATTATGAGAAAATCAATATGGTTCTTGTAATTAGTAGGCAAGGATAACAATTTAAAAATATATATATGTAACACTAAGAGCTGTGTTTTTGTTTCTCTTCTGTTCAATAAATTCTTATTGCCATTTTTATTTAGGTTGATTTTTAAGTTTAATTCTTATCATTACTATAAAAAAATGTAACTAGCACATTCCCATATAGGGATGATCGCTATTTTTTCTTATTTTATCTTTTTTTTTTTCCCCAATACAGGTAAATCTTTTTCAGTATTTAACATTTCACTTTTAATTGGCCTTTATATTTAGGATCTTTTCAGGCAACCAAATTATAGGCTATATTCTAATTATCCACTTGGCCCCACACTATTTGATGTGACATAAGAGTTAAACATTTTCTTTGGGGAAAATAAAAATTTCCTCTAAAATAATTTTAATTAATATGTATAATAAGAGTTTTCTAAACACTGCTTCAAATGAGCAAGGTGATAAGAATGCTAAGTTCTCAGTAATAACTATTACCAGAAATGATTGTAAGTTGAATTGATACTGTGATTAACAAATTAATAAATTATCTAGTAGTTAAAAGTCACTCAGGATTTGAAAAAGTTCTCAGTTCTTTGACTAATAACAATGTCGCATTACTGGCATTCTCTCAAGAAAGGATGTAAGGATGTTTTATTAGTTCATCTGGGTCTCCTATGATATTTGTTATTTTTCTCTGGTAAGGGTACTTCTGAAAATTACATAAGGAACATAAGCCCATCTTTGGGGCTTCCCAGGTGGCGCTAGTACTAAAGAACTCACTTGCCAATGCAGGAGACAGAAGAGACAGGGATTCCATTCCTCTTTGTTTACAGAGCCACTATTATGTTAAATTATGTTATTATTATGTTAAATGGAGAAGGAAATGGCAACCCACTCCAGTGTTCTTACCTGGCGAATGCCAGGGAAAGGGGGAGCCTGGTGGACTGCCATCTATGGGGTCGCACAGAGTCCAACACAACTGAAGCCACTTAGCAGCATTATGTTAAAGAAATCCTATTTGCATATTACTCAACCTTTTACGTGGGCTTCCCTGGTGGCTCAGATGGTAAAGCGTCTGCCTGCAATGCGGGAGACCCTGGTTCAATCCCTGGGTCGGGAAGATCCCCTGGAGAAGGAAATGGCAACCCACTGTAGTACTCTTGCCTGGAAAATTCCATGGATGAAGGAGCCTGGTAGGTTATAGTCCATGGGGTCGCAAAGAGTCAGACACGACTGAGAGACTTCACTTTCAACCTTTTACGTAAGTAATAACTAGACCTTTATAAAATGCATATTACTTTAAAACCATCACAGTATCATACAGGGTATTTCCATAGCTGTAAAAACTCTCCATTCTCTATTCATCCCCTGCTCCTACCCACTAGCCACCACTGATATTTTTAGCAGTGATAGTCAACATTTTAGCACCAGGGACCAGTTTCTGTGGAAGACAATTTTTCCATGGATGGGGTTGGGGATAATTTGGGGATGATTCAAGCACGTTACATTCATTCTGTACTTTATGTTTAGTATTATTACATTGTGATATGTAATGAAGTAAATATACAGCTGTCTATAATGCAGAATAATTGGGAGCCCCAGTTTGTATTCCTGAATTCAGGCAGTAATGTGAATGAGGGGAGTGACTGTAAATACAGATGAGGCCTTGTTAACTTGCCCCCACTCACCTCCTGCTGTGTGGCCAGGTTCCTAACAGGTCATGTACTGGCTCCCATCTATGGCCTGGACAGTTGTGAACTGCTGTTTTTAGGATCTCCATAGTTCTGACTTTTTCCAGTGTGTCCTACACTTGAAATCATATAGTGCGACACCTTTTCAAACTATCTTCTTTAACTTAGCAGTATGCACTTGAGTTTCTGTTCATGGCTTGATAGCTCATTTCGTTTTAGCTCTTAATAATCCTTTTTAGAGTAGTGAGAATTTGGCTAAGCTACTCCCTAGTATTACTCCCTCAGCATCCATTTTCTCTGACCAAGTGGACTGCAGGGACCTTAAATTGACACTACCCCCTGCCATGCAGGAGACCAGGGTTCGATTCCTGGTTGGGAAGTTCCTCTGGAGAAGGGAATGGCAATCCACTCCAGTATTCTTGCTTGGAGAATTCCATGGACAGAGAAGCCTGGTGGGCTACAGTCCGTGGGGTCACAAAGAGTCGGACACGACTGAGTGACTAACACACACACACACCTTCATGCCAGAGCAATGAACAAATATAAGTTCCTGGTATAATTTCCTCAACAGCCCTTGTGATCAACAGTCTTCTTAGATAAGATCCCTGGGAGGCTTACCAAAACCCTACTCTTTGGTTAGAATCGACCAATTTAACCTTAGCTTGGAAGCCCCAAAGTACTCATCCATGGATCTTAATAAAGCATTTGCCTCAGGTCCTGCCTTGCCCTCTCTGTCTGTACTCCATCTTAACCTCCCTGTCCGGTCTCTGGAGGCATGCCAAGTATCAATACTTCTCCAGGTCCTATGATTAACAAACTTCTCTATTTCAGTTTTTCATATGATCTCTTATTGAACCATGGCTTACCCATTTAATAAATGTTTATTTTTTGAAAACATAGTTGCCTTACAATATTGTATTTTTTTCAGGTGTATATCACAGCAACTTGATATTTTTATGTATTACTCTCATATAAAATATTATAAGGTATGTTATTTCTGTGTTGTACACCATATGTTTGTTGCATGTTTATTTGTACCTAATAATTTGGCACCTCTAACCCCCTTCACCTAGTTGCTCCTCGCCCAACCCTTTTCCCTCAGGTAACTGCTAGTTTGATTTCTGTTATCTGTGAATCTATTTCTGTTGTGTTTATTCATTTGTTTTATTTTTTAAGACTCCAAATAAAAGTGAAACAACACAGTATTTGCCTCTCTTTTTCTGCTTTATTTCACTAAATATAATACCCTCCAGGGTCATTCATGTTGTCAAAAATGGTAAAAAACATAGTCATAGCAGATGGATATACACATTTTTTTTTAATCCAGTCAACTACTGAAGGGCATCTTGGTTGCTTCCAAGTTTTGGCAATTATGAAAACAAATTTTATAAATGTCCATGTGCAAATTTTTGTGTATACATCAATGTTCAACTCCTTTGGGTAAAAATCATATGACTGCATGGTAAGAGCATGTTTAGTTTCATTAGAAACCACCAAACTGTATACTAAACTGGGCATTAAATTCTGCATTCCCACAAGCAATGAATAAAAATTGTAACAAGGCCATTTATGTAAAACATGCTCCAGAGACTCCCCTAAACTCACATGTTTTATATTCAGAAAAACAGGATAATAATTATGTTAAATACGGATAATGCAGTGTGAGGTGTCTTACTTAGTTTAAAAATTGATAGTCTATTCTGTCAACGCATTTAAAGTACTTTGATTTAAAAATACATTATAAAGTAATATGAATGAAAAAGTATATACAGTTACACACACATTTAAAAATGTAAACATACCACCCACACACATATACAGAGTCAGAGAATTGTGTACATATATACATATGTGATGTTTGTATAACAATAATGTTATCTTCCACTTCCTGTTTATTTTTTAATCTACGAAAGACTTCCAATTTTATTATTTCATTTACTTTTTTATATCCACACTGCATTATCCATTTTTAGGTATAGAAACAATCAGAAAGATCGAGTTAAATCAAGATGACAGAGCTAGTTAAGTGGCAGAAACATAATTTAACCCTTGTGGTCTTTTGAAAACAAATCAGATACTAATTTCCATACTTTAAGTCTCATAACAAAACAGAAATACTCACACATACCCATGAACACAAATACAACCATACTTACAAGCACATACACAAAATTTGAAATATATCATTCAATACTCTATGTTCATTCCCCTCTTAGTAGATATAAAATTATTTCATTTACTTTTTTATATCCACACTGCATTATCCATTTTTAGGTATAGAAACAATCAGAAAGATCGAGTTAAATCAAGATGACAGAGCTAGTTAAGTGGCAGAAACATAATTTAACCCTTGTGGTCTTTTGAAAACAAATCAGATACTAATTTCCATACTTTAAGTCTCATAACAAAACAGAAATACTCACACATACCCATGAACACAAATACAACCATACTTACAAGCACATACACAAAATTTGAAATATATCATTCAATACTCTATGTTCATTCCCCTCTTAGTAGATATAATAGAGAACTTTAAGTTAACCTAGCCTGCCCATGGTTCTGATACTATAGGTGACTTTTTCTTATAATGTATTTACTATATCCTTTAGCTTTTTAAAGTTAGAACTACTTGTGGAATAAGAAAAATGGATTGAGTGATGGTGACTTAAGATGATCTTGGTTTTGGCCAAATTGGTCGTATAATTAAACAATTACCTTAATAACAGATGTCTCAACTCTGGATGGGGGACTCTGAACTTGTGCTGCTGCCGCCATATTTGCAATGGTGCTAAGATGGTTCATCTGGCTCATTGCCATGGTGACAGATGCTGGAGGTAGGCTGACAGGAATTAGAGGGTGGGGCATCATCATGAAAGGAAGCTCCAGTCCTGTAAAAAATACACGTGTATCTTCATCTCTCTATTCAAATAGAATGATGAAACATAGTATATCTCACTAATTAAAATGGTTAAGAACATAATCATTGAAAATTGACGCATATTAAAATGTTCTAACAATGACAATCAAAGGAAAAATATTTGTCCTCTTGTATGCAACAATGCCCATTTATCACTTAGAGAAATTAAGGTAAAAACTAACCAGTTTGGTGCCATGTTTTATCACTCACCACTCTTCATTGGTTTTAATAAAAACAGTTAATTTTTTGCTACATTATTCTGATCAATCTAATTCTTGTTTTAAATACTATGGTTTTCTTTATCATAATTAACTATCTAAATGTAACATACATTTCAACTATGTCCTATATTTTACTATCTGATCATTACTTTTTTTTTTTCCTTTATAGCTATTATTTTTAGTGCTAAAAAATGCCATCGTACCATTTGGCAGAAGGTGGCTCTGCTGAAGATGGTGGAGAGGATGACTAACTGGAAGGCTATGCACTCCAGGTATGCGGGGGTGGGTAACAGAAGCCTTAGATCCCTGGGGTGGGGAAGAGTACAGTGTTTCTTTATCCCAAGAACCATCACTGCTGCCTGTGGGGAATGAATATAAATTATTTGTCTACAGTATTATTCCAAATCTTCTAATGACTAATTTGAAATGATGTTTTAAAAAACATATCACATTTGGAAAGTGGCTAAGTGATTTCTTGGGAAACAAGCTCAAGTAGATAAGTTTCTCCTAAACCATATTTTCCTTTTGTTTTTCTATTTCTTGAATGTAGTTTTTGAAAAATGACATTTCTACAATAGGTAGCCTATTTGTGGGGTTAAATGCTGTTTGACTAACCAATTTAATATAAAATTGACTCTATTATGTATCTCAAGAATTCATTACCTTTTGGGCCTGAATCACAGTGATAGTTATAGAATGCAAAGTTATCCTTGCTTAATGGAATCCTAGTCACTCTTCAGAGTTAACTTTCCTAACTTAATTCCATGGCAAATGCTAAACATGGAATTATTAAATGCCCAATTTGATTAGATAGAATACAGAGAAGCCAAAGATCACTTTACAAAAGAAAATAATATTGAAGCAATAAATTAAATGTATGCATATCAACATCTCCTGTTTTCAATTACAGAGAAACAAGTTTATAACTGTGACAATACCAACACCAAAGTCAGAACAATGCATTTGAGGGCATGCATTTTAAAATTGTGACAATGTTTTGGATCAAGAGAATCTTGAAACACTTATAGGATACGCCTTGAAATATTTTTATATATCATTTTAATGTAGGCATGTTCTCAGATTAAATTATTTTAACATTTATTGCTTAACTGAATCTACTGAATGTACAAACCACCCACTTGAAAGAAATTTTCTGTAATATCTCTGTTGGTTTATGAGTTTCTATTTCTTAAAAGGAAAAGAAACCATCTTTTCATATAATATGCTTAGAAACAGCAAAATTGGTAAAACTCCAACTTAAACACTTTAGCACTATTTAAAGCCTCATTGTAAAATCTCTACGACATAAATACTTAGTTATTGCCATGATTTTTTTTTCCATTTACTTCATGAAGACAGTTAAGGTTCAATATAAATTCAAACTCATTAGCTCAATACTGTCTGGATCTTAGAGTAATTCGTTTCAGAAGTGGGTAATGAAAACTCAATTTAAATTCTTCAGCAATCAAACAAAGAAATTTTATTAAACAATGAAAAGAATCAATTAAAATGAATATCTTTCTTATCTATATTATTTTATAAGAAACCATGACAGATTTTGGCTTAAAAAAGAAAAAAAAAGGGAAGTTTATAGCTTCATACAAAAATGACTCACATAAGAGAAATTTCTCCAGCTTGCTACTACATTATGATATAAAAGTTCACTTCTATTTTCACAAATTTATATAGCTTATTTCTCTACTCATGACTTTTCTGATACTTTATAACAAGGTCCTAGTCAAACATGGAGAAGTTATAAGTATATAAATTTTGAATGTATTATGTCAATAAAATATTCAGTGATAAAACATTTGAAACATTTTCACTTACTATTGCTATTATCAAAGTATGGACAAAAGTCTTCATTATTTATTTACTTTTTATGTTATCAGTTAAAATAAGAGTTAAAGCATAAACACCAACTATTTGGATATAGAAATAACACATTGGAATAAATGTTATTTGAATATAAAATTTGCATTGCAAATTTATATATAATGAATTATTTTTTCTATTTCATTTAAAATATCCAAGGATTGCATTTGCAATTAGATCACATTTTTGAGGTTAATTAACTAATAAATGAAAGAGGGAAAAAATTTCACATTGATTATTTTGGACTGAATTTGAGTTCTGCTTATACCTATTACCTACTTTGTTTCTCTGTTCAGTTGAGGCAAATTCTTTTATTTACATCTTAATTATGAGTTAATAAATGGGAAAAAGACATTTTCCAAATATACTTCAGTTTCCCTCTCAAATTAGTAAAGCAGCACTTATTTTTTCACATTATCAAGGTATAAAATATAAAGTTAAAATTCTGATTAAATCATCTGATAAGATATTATAGACAAAATACTACTTATTTCCACATCTCTTTTGGATCATGGGATATCAGTCCTTGGGTAAGGGTAAATATCAATCATTCATATGAGAATTTTCCATAGATTGGATTTTCTCACTACATAAAATGCTCCTAGCCATCTCCGCCAATCATCATTTGTTAAATACTCATGATGTTAACTCATTTGGGTAATAAATAGAGCAAACAATTAAGAAACTAAGTCTGATGAAAAATATACAATATATAACCAAGTCAGCTGTAAGTGATTTTTGCATAATTTATAACATCTTGCTCCTCTATTAGCATGAATAAATAAGAATTGAAAATAGGCCATGGAACAAGACATGCCCATATTTATTAAAGGTATAATTTTCAACTGCTTTACTTTAAATCAATATATTTAATGATAGAAGCCAGTATCTACATATAAGCCTACACACAAATATGCATATGCATGTATATCTTTGAGATTAAAGTTTATTATTAAGTCTGAATGAAAACTTACAGGAGATAGCAGATTTCCTATATAAGAAAAGTCCTAACATGGTGAAAGTGAAAGTCACTCAATCGTGTCGGACTCTTTGTGACCCCCTGGACTATATAGCCCATGGAATTCTCCAGGCCAGAATACTGGAGGGGTAGCCTTTCCCTTCTCCAGCGGATCTTCCCAACCCAGGAATCGAACCCAGGTCTCCTACATTGCGGGTGGATTCTTTACAAGCTGACCACAAAGGAAGCCCAACATGTGTTAAGGGGAGTTGGAGAGAAACAGAAAGAACTGATTCTTCTCTCCTCTTCCATTCTGGTGGAATCCCATCATTTCTTTGATTTTACACTGGAGTACAAATAAACTTTGACCTAGTCCTACTATCCTCAAAATCATATATTCTATAATACGGAGTGGAGGCAAGTGCGCAGAAACTCAGACATTTGATAAATGTATAAAAAGATTCCAAACCAAGAAAAATGGGCATGAGCTTGTGAAAAGGCTCAGCACATCTTCTGATTATTTAGACCTCATATGGATATTTTAATGTGTTGTGGGGGGAAGAATTAAAGGGAGAGACAATCTTCCATACCTAATCCTAAACAGAGATTGTGGAGAAGCACTGGGAGAATCTCAGGCTAGACACTTGCTTACACAGGTGTGTAAATCTGTGCTCTGACTGACAGCAGAACACACAGGCAGCTATTATATGATGAAATTAAGTAGTGTAACTACAAGCATCAGGCAGACCAGCTCCTAATGTGTGTGGATTGGTGTGCTTTGATGGATAAAAAATTAGCAAATATACCATTTTACCACAACCAGATTAAGTGGGCATATGAATGCAAGAGGAAAAATTGAAATTAACACCTGATTACCAATTTTGTCTCTAACTAAAAGCTACTTATTATGTATTTATATAATCTGAAACAATTTATTTACTCTGCTTAATTATATTGATAGTAAGAATATATCTATGATTACATATATGGAAATATATGGAACTTATATACAAAAATGATTCTGTGTGTTTGGCTTTCCTTTCCTGTAAAAGCTGTGTATTTCTTCAGGATAAATAAGATGATTTTAAGGTTTTATTGTTGTTTAGTCACTAAGTTGTGTCCTTTTTGTGACTCCATGAACTGTAGCCTCACCAGACTCCTCCGTCCATGGAAATTCTTCAGGCAAGAATATTGGAGTTTGTTGCCATTACATCTTCTCCAGGAGATCTTCCCTACCAAGGAATCGAACCCACATCTCTGCATTGACAAGCAAATTCTTTACCACTGAGCCATGTGGGAACCCTGATTTTGCAGTTCAGTATTACTGAAATTCAAGTTCATAAGGAACATGTATGGGAGATTTCCTGCTTATATCTCCACCCCAACTTTAAGACATAGTTATATTTTCTGAAAACATAAATAGTTGGATGGACTATCTTAGTCTTTTTGTAACTCAGATGCTTTATTTCTATGCCTCCATTTTATGTTTTTCAGGTATTATACGATATATATTTTATGATGGATCTGGTATATAGAGAAATAGACTACTTTGGGAAGAAACCCATAAATTTTGAAGCTATCTCTACTCTAAAGATAACCAGATTATCAAACAAAAATGATGGATAGCAAATATAAACTTTTCATTCCAAGTATGGCCTTCAAATATGCTCTGTCAAGACTCCCTCTTCTACTCCTTAATAACCTTGAGCAGATTTTGAGCATACAAAAATTCATTCTATTTTACACTACTCTCTGCATCCTCCTTTCTATCACCACCTGCTAGCCCCAGAACCCAGGTAGTTGGAAATCAGAGGGGCTTGGACAGCTTGTCATCCATTCTTCTCCATTCTCCTGGTAAGAAAAGGGAGGTGTCTTCTCCCATCCAACTGGCCCCTGCTCAAGTTCTGCCCACACTGTTATTCCTATGGCTGTGCTTATTGGTCACTGACATCTACAACGTGGCAGCTGCCTATATCTGCAGTATCCCCTGATATGTAATGTCTGATCATTTGTCAGGGTCATCTAGCGAGACCTCCTAATTGCATAGGTCCTTGACAAAAATTTCCATCAGCTTTGTGCTCTTCTAGGAAATGGCAACCCACTCCAGTGTTCCTTCCTGGAGAATCTCAGGGACAGGGGAGCCTAGTGGGCTGCCATCTCTGGGGTCACAAAGAGTTGGACACGACTGAAGCGACTTAGCAGTAGCAGCAGCAAGCTCCCTAAGGAGAAGGGATTGGCAACCCACTCCAGTACTCTTGCCTGGAAAATCCCATGGACAGAGAGCCTGGTAGGCTGCAGTCCATGGGTCGCAAAGAGTCAGACACGGCTGAGCGACTTCACTTTCACTTTTCACTTTGATGCACTGGAGAAGGAAATGGCAACCGACTCCAGTGTTCTTGCCTGGAGAATCCCAGGGACAGTGGAGCCTGGTGGGATGCTGTCTGTGGGGTCGCACAGAGTCTGACATGACTGAGGCGACTTAGCAGAAGCAGCAAGCTCCCTAAATGTCATGGTATTTTTAAAATTCTTTATTTTAATTGGAGGCTAATTACTTTACACTATTATAGTGGTTTTTGCCATACTTTGACATGAATCAACCATAGTTGTACATGTGTTCCCCATCCTGACCCCCCTTGCCAACTCCCTCCCCATCCCATCCCTCAGGGTTATCCCAGTGCACCAGCCCTGAGCACCCTGCCTCATGCATCAAAGTTGGACTGGTGATCTATTTCACATATGGTAATATACATGTTGGCTTCCCTGGTGGCTCAGAGGTTAAAGCGTCTACCTGCAATGCGGGAGACCTGGGTTATATACAAGTTTCAATGCTATTCTCTCAAGTCATCCCACACCCTCACCTTCTCCCACAGAGTCCAAAAGTCTGTTCTTTACATCTGTGTCTCTTCTGCTGTCTTGGATATAGGATCATTGTTACCATCTTTCTAAATTCCATATATATGTGTTAGTATACTGTATTGGTGTTTCTCTTTCTGACTTACTTCACTCTGTATAATAGGATCTAGTTTCATCCACCTCATTAGAACTGATTCAAATGCGTTCTTTGTAATAGCTGAGTAATACTCCATTGTGTATATGTACCACAGCTTTCTTGTCCATTCGTCTGCTGATGGACATCTAGGTGGCTTCCATGTCCTAGCTCTTGTAAACAGTGCTGTGAGGAACATTGGGGTACATGCGTCTCTTTCATTTCTGGTTTCCTCAGTGTGTATGCCCATCAGTGAGATTTCTGGGTCATATGGGAGTTCTATTTTCAGGTTTTTAAGGAATCTCCACATTGTTCTCATAGTGGCTGTACTAGTTTGGATTCCCACCAACAGTGTAATAGGGTTCCTTTTTCTCCACACCCTCTCCAGCATTTATTGTTTGTAGACTTTTTGATAGCAGCCATTCTGACCAGTGTTTGATGATACTTTATTGTGGTTTTGATTTGCATTTCTCTGATAATGAGTGATGTTGAACATCTTTTCATGTGTTTGTTAGCCATCTGTATGTCTTCTTTGGAGAAATGTCTGTTTAGTTCTTTGGCCCATTTTTTGATTGGGTCATCTGTTTTTCTGGAATTGAGCTGCATGAGCTGCTTGTATATTTTTGAGATTAATTCTTTGTCAGTTGCTTCATTTGCTATTATTTTCTCCCATTCTGAAGACTGTCTTTTCACTTTGCTTATAGTTTCCTTCGTTGTGCAAAAGCTTTTAAGTTTAATTAAGTCCCATTTGTTTATTTTTGCTTTTATTTCCATTACTCTGGGAGGTGGGTCATAGAGGATCCTGCTCTGATTAATGTCAAAGACTGTTTTGCCTATGCTTTCCTGTAGGAGCTTTATACTTTCTGGTCTTACATTTAGATTTTTAATCCATTTTGAGTTTATTTTTTGTGTATGGTGTTACAAAGTGTTCTAGTTTCATTCTTTTACAAGTGGTTGACCAGTTTTCCCAGCACTACTTGTTAAATAGATTGTGTCTTTTCTCCATTGTGTATTCTTGCCTCCTTTGTAAAAAATAAGGTGTCTATAGGTACATGGATTTATCTCTGGGCTTTCTATTTTCATGGTCTTTTGATAATAAGGCTCTTCTCCTGATGTGTATCCTTTAGTTCTGATGATGTCAACACTCTTTTTTCTGTCACCTCTCCTTAATCCTCTCTTCCCCTACTCAAACATGTACAGAAAACAGTTCAGCCACAGCAGACATTCAGCTATGAAATGAGGTGCAGGTATCTGTAATCCTTGAGTAATTCTCTCTCCTCTCTCAGCACTTGGTGGTGAGAAAGGACCCTCAAATAGGAATCACTAAGTCACAGTGGCTCCATTAGGTTCTGTCTTTTCACTACAAGTTTTTTTTTTTTTTTTTTCCAAACACCCTCTCCCATGGTGGTCATCCTCTCCTATAAATGAAACAGGAGGAAATCTGTGGAGTCTGCAGTGATCGTTAAGGTAGCAATTTTGGTTCAGCTGCTATTAAAAAGTACTGATTGATTTTTACTTTTTTAAAATTGAGGTGTATTCAGCCCTTTTGTCTCATGTGTAACCATAGGAAAATTCCTATTTCATATATTGTTCTTTATTCAATACAACTAACCACAAACTTGACTGAGAAGTAGAATTGTAGTAACTGGTTCATTAGAAAAACTGAAATAAAAGGAAAGAAATATGAATGCTCAATTTTTGAAATGCTACTTCACAAATCAACTGAAACTTTAAATCACCAACTAAGACAGAAATTCAAAGAAAAAGTTACATTAGTAAAAAATAAAGAATGATTAAATGTGGGGATAATCATTAATGAAATAAAGATCATTTTTTAGAACACAACTTTTAGATAGGAAAGGAAAAATGTTTTGGAGAAAGATGTTACTACCGTTTCTTTTTAAGTAAAAAAAAAAGAAAAGAAAACTTTGGTTATATATATATAAAGGGTAGTAATTAAAATCCTACCTGAAATACTTATATTTATTATTGAATTCTAAACATATCTAATAAGAAATAGGTTCCAAAAGAACCATATTTTTAAAGGCACATGAGCACATATAAAATGATCAAGCACAAAGTGAAAGTGATCTGTAAAAATGAAATGTCTTTGAAACTATCATGCATTAAAAGAGTAAAAGTATATTTAAATGTTATTTTCTGTTATACCTAGTTGACATGTAACTTTTTGTTCAGATTTTCCCACAGGCTGACCCTGATAAAGGAGGCAAGTCTCAAAGGGACTAACGGTCACACCACAGCTTAGTGAGTGATGCTGATAGACTGTGACGGGAACCTGACTTTGTCAAGATTCGTTTACAATGAAAATGATGGCTAGAGCAGGCATTTACTCCATACCATGGAGACCACTTAGAAGGATGTCAACGCCGTCTTAACAATAGAATCAAGACTACCAAGGAAAAGTAACTACAAGTCTCAGTTGCTACAGCTGTTTAGCTGTTACTTCAGAAGTAGGTGAGAATAAACAAGTTATCTTTTAGAAGATAAACTTCACTGTAATAAAAAGTGTTAAATGACCTGTCAGCATATAAGTATTTTGCGTAAATATGAGACACAGTTCTGTCACAAATTATTGTAATGTAATATTTTAAATCCTTTTTCTGGATAATGATCTGAGCTAAGTGACATAATTTAGAAAATAGAAACACTTAAATCATCTGGTTTTTGGTTCAACTTAATCAAATTGCTTTATTTTAAAATGAAGAAGAGGCAATCTGTAAAGGATACAATTAATTGGGGCACAATTTTAAACTTTCCAGTTTAAGTATAGTGGTTTAGCAAAGAAAACAGCACAAACACCTCCTAATTGGTATTGCACAATAATGCCCACAGACTAGGCCATTTAGAGTCTAAAATTTATATTTGCACATATAGCCTGTTTGATTTGAAAGTGCAATTTTTTTCTTAGAGAGAAAGAATAATATTTTCATGAATTCTAACTATCCCACTGTCAATAAGTATGAGTTATTTAGGAAAATATGTTCTTTTCCAAAAATAACTAGACATTTTCTTTAGTTATCTGTCATTAAGTAAACCTAACTCTGTTACATATTTGTGAACTAGAAGTTTAAAACTCTTGCCATACAAGTAGCTTTCTATTTCTACCTTTACTTTATTTTGAATGCAGAGCTATTTTGAAACATTTTATTTTACATGCAATGGCGGTAATATAATACTGGTGTTCTCAGGTGCTACCAGTGTTCTTAGACTCATCAGAACTATGATATTAGCTACATTTCATCTAGTTAAGATCCTTTTTGCCTTGCATAATCCACAATGCTATCAAAAGTAGCAAAAGTTAAGGTTCTGAACAAAGTGGCACACAGAAAACTGGAAATCAGAACTTTTTTTTTTTTTTTTCTTTTGCTTGAATATCATTTACCATGGCTAATGACTGTTGAACTTGCAATATTAAGAAACAAATTGTAAAACCAAAGCTGAAGTTCAAATCATTAATGTCAGATGGGATATATAAATGAAGTCTTAAAGAACAGGCAGACTAGATATTATTTAAAAATAATTACATTGAGAATCTTGAAGGAATCATGTAAAACTGAAACAGCATTAGTTAACTTAAAATAGACAATAGTTTCCATTTTAAATAACCTCAATTTTATACTCGTGAAAGTTACTAGAATGTGTTATTACATAAAGAATATAGTACTTTATGAGTTTTGCCTTATTTTATACCATTTCAGAAAGTTTTTATGCAATTTAAGAGAAAGAACACTATTACTATAAAGATAAAAGTTTAAATACTTAATGTGGAGAAGACAGATAATTATATCAGAAAACACTTTGCTTTTTGATCCTGTTGTTTTCTTTGGACTTATTAGCACCATGTTCTAAGTGTTAACCAGGTAAAACAGATCCTGCAAAACAAATACAAACTCAGAATGGTAAATAGTTACATAGAACTCAGTATGAGGAAAGAAATAGTACCCAGACTAATTGTATTGCCTAAATATTTGGGTGTCTTGCTGATGTGGATGACTGTAAGCAAGAGTCAAATGTTTCTATTTAGTGGAAATTAAGATATTGCAACTGATTGGTTAATTTCTATAGTTAAACTATAATCCTATAACAGACAGTGTAGAAACATTATTAGGAACATATTTAAGCTTTCTAGTTTAAAAATAATGCATCTGGTATAATGTAAAGCAATTTAGTATAATGTATCCATCCTAATTTAACTGTATCTTTTAACCTTTCTCATTGTCAATGTCAGTGAGTTGCTACCTTTTCCCATTTTAATTCATCAAATTGTTTTTCCATTAAGCAAACAAATGAACTAGAAATTCTGCTCTCTAAAGATATTGTAATTTTCCTATAGATTTATAATTATATCAAATAAAATTTCAAGTTAGCCTGCATTCTATAGTGTAGTAGAGTACTCAATGCCATGGTATTTAACACCAAAAATTTTATGTTCATGTGTAAGTGTTGCTCATGGTAAGTTGAAATCAGTATTAACCCTTAGTCTTTCATATAATATTTTCCATTTTACTTTCTTTTCTTCTGTTTTGTTGGGATATAATTGACATAGAGCATTGTAAAAGTTTTGACTGTGTGGATCACAATAAACTGTGGAAAATACTGACAGAGATGGGAATACCAGACCACCTGACCTGCCTCTTGAGAAGTCTGTATGCAGGTCAGGAAGCAACAGTTAGAACTGGACATGGAACAACAGACTGGTTCCAAATAGGAAAAGGAGTACATCAAGGCTGTATATTGTCACCCTGCTTATTTAACTTATATGCAGAGTACATCATGAGAAACGCTGGACTGGAAGAAACACAAGTTGGAATCAAGATTGCCAGGAAGAATATCAATAACCTCAGATATGCAGATGACGCCACCCTTATGGCAGAAAGTGAAGGGGAACTAAAAAGCCTCTTGTTGAAAGTGAAAGAGGAGAGTGAAAAAGTTGGCTTAAAGCTCAACATTCAGAAAACGAAGATCATGGCATCCAGTCCCATCACTCCATGGGAAATAGATGGGGAAACAGTGGAAACAGTGTCAGACTTTATTTTCTGGGGCTCCAAAATCACTGCAGATGGTGATTGCAGCCATGAAATTAAAAGACGCTTACTCCTTGGAAGAAAAGTTATGACCAACCTAGATAGCATATTCAGAAGCAGAGACATCACTTTGCCGACTAAGGTCCGTCTAGTCAAGGCTATGGTTTTTCCTGTGGTCATGTATGGATGTGAGAGTTGGACTGCGAAGAAGGCTGAGCATCGAAGAATTGATGCTTTTGAACTGTGGTGTTGGAGAAGACTCTTGAGAGTCCCTTGGACTAAAAGGAGATCCAACTAGTCCATCCTAAAGATCAGCCCTGGGTGTTCTTTGGAAGGAATGATGCTAAAGCTGAAACTCCAGTACTTTGGCCACCTCATGTGAGAGTTGACTCATTGGAAAAGACTCTGATGCTGGGAGGGATTGGGGGCAGGAGGAGAAGGGGACGACAGAGGATGAGATGGCTGGATGGCATCACTGACTGGATGGACGTGAGTCTGAGTGAACTCTGGGAGTTGGTGATGGAGAGGGAGGCCTGGCGTGCTGTGATTCATGGGGTTGCAAAGAGTCAGACACGACTGAGCGACTAAACTGAAATGAACTGAACTGAACATGTATATCATAATGACTTGACATATGTCATAAAATGATTATCATAAATGTCATAAAATGATTATCACAATAAATTTAGTGGACGCGCATCATCTCATACCTTTACAAAGTTAAGGAAATAGAAATAAAAAGATTCCTATGATGAAAAGTCTTACATGACTTATTTTCCTAACAGCTTCCAAATATAATACCAGTGTTAATTATATTTATCATATTTACATTCATTCCTAGTATTTATTTTATAATTGGAAGTTTGTGCCTCTTGACTGCCTTCATCCAATTCCCTTCTTTCTATCCTTCCTATCCTGCCTCTGCTGACCATACATGTTGAAACTAAAAATCTTACTTGAGCCCAAAATGCTACTGAATTTTCCACAAAGCATAAACCCTTACAGGTAGGATAGCAGGCTCATGGGAATTTTGATATTTTTCATATGGATGGATCTAAGTTAAATTATCTTCTCCCCAAACCTAGTTAACCTGAAAGAATGACATGACCAACTAATCGTATAAGCCTAGGAATCATCGTTGTCTCCCCCTCTTTTACTCGATGCTACTGCTGCTGCTGCTAAGTTACGTCAGTCGTGTCCTACTCTGTGTGAGCCCATAGACAGCAGCCCGTCAGGCTCCACAGTCCCTGGAATTCTCCAGGCAAGAACACTGGAGTGGGTTGCCATTTCCTTCCCCAATGCATGAAAGTGAAACGTGAAAGTGAAGTCGTTCAGCCGTGTCTGACTCTTCCCGACCCCATGGACTGCAGCCCACCAGGCTCCTCTGTCCATGGGATTTTCCAGCAAGAGTACTGGAGTGGGGTGCCATTGCCTTCTCCGTCACTGGATACTACTGATGTCCGATTTCTTTTCATGTCCTGTTTATTTCATCTGTGTAATTTATCTCTACTCTGTTTCTGTATCTGCTGCTGTAATTAGATTCAGGGACCATCATTACTTTTAATTACAAATCTTACTTTGTCACACCCCTACTTAGAGGACTTCTATTGTTTTGGATCGCTATTAAAGAAAAGAAGCCAACATTTCTTCTCTTAAGGCAAGTGCCACATGATCAGGCTTATGTCTCTTTTGCTAGTCATTGTATCCTCAGCATTTAACAAAGTAGGACTAGCTCTGTCAGTTCTTGAGTTGAGAGTTGTGAACCCAAATTTTATATTCACATGTGGTAAACTTCAGTGTGGATTTCAAAAATAATACACTATGATCTTTGTTCTTGACCAGCTTACAGCAGAAGAGAGAGATAATAGATATAGCGTATATGCACATACTTTTATACTTTGGAATAAAAGATAGAGATGATGAAGAATAGAAAATAGTCTGATATTTTCGGAAATAAACTTCTTACAATGTGGTATCATTTGGATACAAATGGAGATGAAGAGTTAAAATATGAAAGATAACTTCAGTATCTAGATAATAATTTGGTATATTATTAACAAGTCAATGATGATGATGATACCAAATATGTATCACCTGCTTTCAATGTGTCAGGCATTATATTCAGCTTTTACATGCACTATCTCAATAAATCTTTAGAACCTCTGAGATAGATCCGCACTAGTATTATTAAAATTGACTTAACTTGCCCTGGGATTTAGATCTTAGAATTCTGAACTCATAATCCAAGGTTTTAATCACCTTTATAAGGAAGATCAGATTTCGTTATGAATAAAAATCCTTTCTATTCTAAACTTTGAGATATTTCAGAAGCACTTAAATGAGGCTGACAGCAAGCATTGAAAATATGGCCCTGAAATTTGGATAGTAGGCAGATGCCCAGTAAGGAAGATTTGTATGTCATTGACTGAAAAATGGGAGATTAAGCCATGATTCTTGAAGAGGGTATAGAAAACATAAAGGTATTGGCACTAAAAATGTATTTCTACCAAAAACCACAGAGTAAGTCCCAAACAAGCCAAACTGTATGAATTAGAAAATAAAGTCTAGAAATCTCAGCCATAATAAGCATAATTTGGTATATGATATATACAGTAGATTCCTAACACGAAAGAGCATCAATACATTTTTATAATTTCAACTTTCCCCACTTACTTGTAACCTATACTATTCTTTTTAATAAAACAGTCACATTAATGCCTGGCAGATGTTGAGCCCTCAGTATGGGGAGAGAAAACATAGAATATTATGATTGGATATAAAGATTTAACAATCCTAACTATGATTTAAGTAGATAGCATGAACAGAAACAATACACAAAATAGACACCACTAAGCATAGTTTGAAAAGATGGCATTAGTCCAATTTATTGTGTAACAAATAATTGTAATGTTCAGTATTTACAAGGTTCCCCTTAAGAACATTATGGAGAAAAGCAACTTTAAATCAAGGGACTACATATCACAAAGGACTGAGCACATCTGAAGGACCATTGAAATGATATATCATTGTGGTAGATTACATGCCAATGGCAGGTGTGTTGAAAGCTACTATCTATACAAAATCAAATCATTCTTTCCATAGCTTCTATTATACGTACTGAAGACATACTACTCAAAGAACTTTCATCAGTTTTTCACGGCCAGATATGGTAGGATATTTTCAAGGTCAAAATGACCACTATAATTTCAGCTGCTGGCAATAAAAAAAAAAAAAAAACTTAGAAAGATGAGTAGTGATATGGACAATTTTATTTCTAATTTTAATTCAATTTCAAGAATAAATATAAGCACTCATCTTTATCCAAGAATAAATGGATACTATTATTTTAGATTAGTGAATTAGAAGAAGAAAAATAAAAACTGTGTTTTGAAATGAGGACTGACTTTCTGACAATATCAACACTCCTAGTTTAATATAAAGTACAATTAAACATCTTTATTCATTCTTTATTTCAAAAATTGTCCATTGTAATTAATATAATCATAAAGTGACCAATGAAAAATATGAAAGAATACAACCAGCTTAATGATTTAAGGAACCTAATGAACCAGCTCAAAATTCTCCAAGCCAGGCTTCAGCAATATGTGAACCATGAACTTCCTGATGTTCAAGCTGGTTTTAGAAAAGGCAGAGGAACCAGAAATCAAATTGCCAACATCCACTGGATCATTGAAAAAGCAAGAGAGTTCCAGAAAAACATCTATTTGTGCTTTCTTGACTATGCCAAAGCCTTTTACTGTGTGGATCACAAGAAACTAGAAAATTCTGAAAGAGATGCAAATACCACACCACTTGACCTGCCTCTTGAGAAACCTGTATGCAGGTCAGGAAGCAACAGCTAGAACTGGACATGGAACAACAGACTGGTTCCAAATAGGAAAAGGAGTACATCAAGGCTGTGTATTGTCACCCTGCTTATTTAAGTTATATGCAGAATACATCATGAGAAACGCTGGGCTGGAAGAAACACAAGCTGCAATCAAGATTGCTGGGAGGAATATCAATAACCTCAGATATGCACATGACACCACCCTTATGGCAGAAAGTGAAAGGGAACTAAAAAACCTCTTGATGAAAGTGAAAGAGGAGAGTGAAAAGTTGGCTTAAAGCTGAACACTCAGAAAATGAAGATCATGGCATCTGGTCCCATCACTTCATGGGAAATAGATGGGGAAACAGTGGAAACAGTGTCAGACTTTATTTTTGGGGGCTCCAAAATCACTGCAGATGGTGATTGCAACCATGAAATTAAAAGATGCTTACTCGTCGGAAGGAAAGTTATGACCAACCTAGACAGCATATTCAAAAGCAGAGACATTACTTTGCCAACTAAGGTCCGTCTAGTCAAGGCTATGGTTTTTCCAGTAGTCATGTATGGATGTGAGAGTTGGACTGTGAAGAAGGCTGAGCACCGAAGAATTGATGCTTTTGAACTGTGGTGTTGGAGAATCGGAAGGAAAGTTATGACCAACCTAGACAGCATATTCAAAAGCAGAGACATTACTTTGCCAACTAAGGTCCGTCTAGTAAGGCTATGGTTTTTCCAGTAGTCATGTATGGATGTGAGAGTTGGACTGTGAAGAAGGCTGAGCACCGAAGAATTGATGCTTTTGAACTGTGGTGTTGGAGACGACTCTTAAGAGTCCCTTGAACTAAAAGGAAATCCAACTAGTTCATCCTAAAGATCAGCCCTGGGTGTTCTTTGGAAGGAATGATGCTAAAGCTGAAACTCCAGTACTTTGGCCACCTCATGTGAAGAGTTGACTCATTGGAAAAGACCCTGATGCTGGGTGGGATTGGGGGCAGGAGGAGAAGGGGACGACAGAGGATGAGATGGCTGGATGGCATCACTGACTGGATGGACGTGAGTCTGAGTGAACTCCGGGAGTTGGTGATGGACAGGGAGGCCTGGTATGCTGCGATTCATGGGGTCGCAAAAAGTCGGACACGACTGAGCGACTGAACTGAACTGAACTGAACTGAATGAACCAATCATTCAGTTGTCAGAATTAAGTGCTAAATACAAGTTTTATGTTAATTTTTTTAAAAGCTAACAAAGGTTGATACTTGTATAAATCAGTCATATTCATTATTTTTATTTTCTCCAACAATTTTTCTAGCATCAATGTTAAAAAGTTATATGCTTTGTTAAAATATAAATGATTAATGATGAAAGTGCCATCCCTTCTAAGGTTTTTAAAGAAATAGAACAACTTTGCTGTGCAGAAGAGATGGGGACAACATTGTATATTGATTACATTTCAATATAAAATTTTTTTAAAATTTAAAAGAGACATAATTTTTTAAAATCATGAACTTATAAAGGTAATATCTATCCAAGTTATCTTTATTTATAATAAAGCCATTATAGTTTAAATATTTTCAATGTAAAAAGAACTCTACCTACTAAAAATAATTATCTTCTCGGAAGGTCTTTATTTAAAAATAAATAGCTATCTAATTGCAAAAATACTCTGTAATATAAAAAAAATTGTGATGTTTTTCCCTCGTGATCACAAAAATCTGACTTAAATAATTTCAATTATATTCTCAATATTAAAATATGGCACCATTTCTATGGTCTATCATGTACACTTACTCACATAGTACAGAATGTTAGGATCATTGTCAAGTGTCACAGATGCTCTCATTTACATGTAGTTGGTCTAATACACCTGGGCAAATACACCTTCTTAAATGCTGTTCTTAATTAAAATAATAAATTATTTCCTCTGCTCTGCAAAAGCTTTTAAGTCCCATTGTTTATTTATTTCTTTTATTTCCATTACTCTGGAAGGTGGGTCAAAGAGGATCTTGCTGTTGATATATGTCAAAGAGTGTATTGCCTACGTTTCCCTCTAAGAGCTTTGTAGTTCCTGGCCTAACATTTAAGTCTTTAATTTACTTTAAGTTTATTTTTGTGTATGGTGTCAGGAAGTGTTCTAATTTCATTCTTTTACATGTAGCTGTCCATTTTCTCCAGCACCATTTATTGAAGAGGCTGTCTTTTCTCCATTGTATATTCTTGCCTCCTTTTTCAAAGATAAGGTATTCATAGGTGTGTGGGCTTATCTCTGGGCTTTCTATCTTGTTCCATTGGTCTATATTTCTGTTTTTTCAACTTAAAGGGATGCAAAGAGGTAGGAGGAAGGTTCAAAGGGGAGAGGACATATGTATACCTATGGCTTATTCATATTGATGTATCACAAAAACCAACACAATATTGTAAAGCAATTATCTTCCAATAACATATATATTATATGTGTACATATCTATATAGATATATAGATATAAAATAACCATTTAAGACTCCAGTTAGTAGGCTAAATATAATTTTTCAAAACAAATTAAACACTGAAGAACTGCCTTTAGTTAAAATGGTCTGACAGAAATTGACTTTCCTCTGGTAAATTTTGAAATTTTATTTTAAAGTCTTCTTATAATGAGCTACTTTTCACAAAAAAATCTGAATTATGTTTTGCACATTATCATATAGTTGAACTACTTAACAAAATTATGATTATGGTACAGAACAGCAATAAACAAAAATATAAAAATGACTTATTTTTTAAGGCTTATTGGTGTCAATTCTACAGGGGACTATTTGGCATATTTACATATTTTTATCCACTTTAAGTCTAAAAAAATTTAAAGTATAAGAATTTAAGAATAGAAGGCTTAATTTTTAAATATGTCAAATATCTTTCAGCTGTGAAATTCACTTTTGAAAATTACCTCCATGGTGTGCATTTACTCGGGTTAATATTAACATGTTTAAATTCTTGCTTTGAAAAAGATTTAATGTTCTTATTTATCCAAAAAAATCAAGTTAATACTGCATATTGAAAATCACAGAAAAGAAACGGGAAGAAACCATGGACTATTAAGATTATGATGCAGTTATATCAAATGGAAAAAACAGAAATAGAAAATAAATTTTTAAATGTCAATATATAATCACATAAAGAGAGCCAAATGACAAAAAATATGGTAGATAGGAAAGGAATAAAATACTATATAATGAGATGTTTGGATGGCATCATCAACTTAATGGACATGAGTTTGAGTATGCTCCAGGAGATGGTGATGGCCAGAAAGCCTGGCGTGCTGCAGTCCATGGGGTCGCAAAGACTTGGACACAACTGAATGAATGAACTGAACCGAACAGAAAATAAAATTCATTTTTCTGTATATATTTGAATCATAGAATATGATAGTGCAAAATAGACACAAAAGGCATTCATTTTTTGTTCATTATATATCAAACACTTATAATATGCCAGGAATTGTTGTATGCTATGACAATATAGTGGTGAAGAAAACAGACACAAATATATATTCTCAGGTAGTTTATATTCTCATTGGATTGTGGGTAGAAAAAATAATAAGCAAAGAAACTGACACCACATATTAAATAAAATATCTGTCATATAAGGACAATAGAGAATTTGGCATATACCCAATGGGTGTGTGTCCATATAAGCATATATGTTAGGAGGGTACATTGGAAAGATTTTCCTGATGAGGTAACACTGTCACACAGTCCTCTCCTTTAGGAAACTTAGGTTCAGGATGATTAAATGAAATGCTTGAGTCACAGTAAATCTTTAGGTAAAGAGCTGGCCTCAGAACACACTTATTTGACTTGGTTCTCAATTCTTCCCAAGGTACAACAGTACTCTTCTAGATGAAAAAGTTGCCTCGGCTGTGCAAAAACAAACATAAACAGCGGGTGTGGATGAAAGGTGGATAGTTCAATTGACCAGAAGAAAAGGTATGCATTAGGAAAGCATCAGGACTCAGGGAGAATTAGGTAGGACTTAGCAGCAGCAGCAGGGAGATGAGAACGAAAATTCTCAGATGTCAGGATGATTAATTTGGTCATCATCTTGGGCAGTGGAGAGATAGGATTAAGGTGATATATATGAGATAGTTAGAAGGAGGAAAAGGAACTCATCATGGGGAATAATCATCCCAAGTTCTGTCAACCACCACATTGACACTGATATGACCAGGGCAAGAATCCTGATTCTCATATTTCATGCCACTGGAAAACTGATAAAATAGAAAAAAAAAATCTTGTGCTTTTTATCATTAAAGTTTTCTAAGATGATGATTGGAGAACAAATTGGTTTCCAGAGATAGACACGACAAAACAATTACCTCGAGTGAGGAGAAACTGCACACTCTCCCACACATCCGAATCCAGTTCCTTATAAACTCACCTTTCTATATATATACTATAGAGTTTTCCACAATTAAAGGAAAACTATACTAATCTTTTTCATAGTTTTCATCTAACAAGATATAACTTACTCTTTCTTAAGAGAAGGCAAGAGCTTTACCAGTGAATATAGCTCATGTAGAGTTCTTAGAAAAGCAAGGGGATGCTTGGTAGAGTCACCAAGAAATACCTCCCCAAGTCATGATATAATAGTAAGGTTTCTGAAACGTAACAAGTTTGGCTTTAATATTTTATTGAAAATCTAAATCTGGGGATGTGTTTTAATACTGCTATTTCTATTCTGTGCCGAATATATACTACTATTCTGTAGCACCTTAAATAAGTGTTATCATACAATTATACACATCAGCAGAAAGCAGAACAGTGTTTGCATCCTGACATTGAAAAACATGCACTGGTGAAAAACACCCCATCCTTAGCTACTATTCTTGTTATTCACTTTTCTTCACTATTCACAATTCTTATATTCACAAGAATTCCTCATTACTAGCCACAAAAATAACAATGTATATTATGTAGGTAATGATTTCTACATGATGCCATAAAAGCTTTGATTTCTAATACCATTTAGAATATCTGAATAAATACATGCAAAAAGTACTTATTTTCTTTAGCTTGATAATATCACAGAGCATGATAAGCCTTTATTTTGCCTGTGGAGGGTTTTATTTTTCTTATCAAAACCATAAAATTATATACTAAGTTGCAATATGCAAGGTAAACACTATATGAATTTTATTTGTGTAAGATGTCTGTATATGGCATTTTATTTACTTTAATTATTTTTGGTTTCTTACTCCAAAATTTTCAAGCTAAATTCTATTTGTATCTGGATGATTTAAAACCTGGTAAATGTGTTAAAATAAATTTTCAAGCAGCTTAGTATGCATAGACTGCTTTTAAAAATTCAAAACAGCCTTCATAGCAAATGTCATTTCTTTCATGGTTACAAAATGCAAACTCCAAGTGTTTTATCCTAATGAATAAATGAGTTTGTCCTTTATGTATAAAATATAGTTTGTGTTTGTTGCACAAGTTTTTAATAATAGATGAATTTTAGGTTTGCTCCAACGTATTCAATAAAGTGTGATTAATTTGGTTTTTCAAAAATGCAAACTAGACATTACTATATTACTTTGTAAAATGCACAGCTTGCAACATTATTGTCTCAGTGGGATCTTAAATTGAATTGTAAAATGTGTCTTATTTCCAGTTTGATTTATGTAAGAGATAGCAGTGGATAATGTCCCTTTTGAAGTTTCACTGCTTTATGTGAACAAACAATATAAACCTAAAATTCATAATAGAGTTTATTAGAACCCCAAGCTAACTTTCCAGTTATGTTTGACTGAAAGGAAAACTTATGATGGATTCAGAATACCACATTTTCAATAAACAACTTTTTGAAGTTTCCTATTATGACGGATTATACAATAAATTTTGACATTTTCTGTGATTTTTATTATGATATTTCAAGTAATTACCAAATCAGTTTTTTTCTCTAAAAAAGCTTTCCTGTGCCCTGAGAATTAATCTATGATACCATTTAGCTTGGCTTTTTGAAGTAAATATCACCAGATAAAAGCCAGCTGGATCTGAATAATAGGATACTTGAATGAATGTATTAGTGTTTGAAAAAGAGGGTACAAATCTTCTAAAAAGATTAATTTCCATAAAAAAGATAGCTCCCAGATCTACAAAAGAATGAATTCAAAAACATAATAAACTCTCAGAAAGAAAGGTAGATTAAAGTAAAAGCTGCAGCACCTTGTTCTGCAGCTGTTGTGAAGCAATGATTCTGTATCAATTACATTTGGCTGTTCCTGTAGGGCTCTTCAAAGCTTTGTGTGAAAAGCTGAATATGGGATACATGTGACAGTGTAATAACTTCAGTGATTAATTTTGATGCAACACCACTTTCATTCTGATCTTATTCTCAATATTTACAGTTTGAGAGAAGCTACAAAGGTTCTGATGGGAATATATGAATTGAGTAAGGACACCTTTTTTTCTCCTTCATTTATTGAAGATGTGGATATGAATTTTTCTTTGTCATGAAAATTTTGCAGCTTTATTACGCGACATAGTTGCTGACATCATCAGGTAAAAAGACCTGAGTTGGCCAATGGACTTTATTTTCAATATCCTGTTTGAAACATGTTCTCTAAAAAGGGCCATAAGTTCTGTTCACACTACTTTTCTACCTTAGTCTGTACAATTACAAATAAAAGCAAAGTTTGACCGTGCATCATTTCCTCTGGGAGGCGAACTGTACCAGTCCATCTTGGACGATCTGCATTATTGCTATCTTCAAGACAAAAACCAAAATCAAAGGTGAAGATAAATTAACTTTTAACTTTGATTAGATACTAGAAATATTTACAACTGCTAAAAGAATTGACATGAAAATACCATTTAACATTACATAATTTCAAATGCCATGGAAAAATAGTAAAAAGAGAAATAGATAATATGATGGATGGCACATATATTTTACTACTGAAGTAATTTCTTTGTAAAAAATACCAAAGAAGGATAAAAAAGGAACATCACTGTACAATCGTAACAGCAATAAAAAGTCAACTAAACAGATTAGTAAATCATTTTTTCAATTACCTTCTGAAGCTAATTTGAATGTGTGGAATAAAACAAACAACTAATCTCCCTTGCCCCTCTCCTTCCTTTTATCTTTTTTTAAATAGTATACATTGTCAAAATTAACTCAAAAATGAAATGTACCTTCAGTAACTGCATGTTTTTTTTAAACTGCACTTGCTGTTTAAGTACAGCTGTAAATTTACAAATTAGGTTGATCAAAATGAAGATATAAAGGACCTAATGCCATTATTAGAAAAATATGACTGCATTATAAAATGTGACAGTGTTTACCAGAAAAAAAAAATTAAAGACAAAGGTTGACTTCTCTGCACTCATATTGACTACTAAATGGTCATGACAGTTCTTAATAGTAGCACAAGAATTTCTATATCATACTTCTCCAAGAAAGCTGCTTTTAGTTAAAACATAAAAATGGTAGTTACAAGGTTTGTGCAAACCTAACTGCCATTCCATTAAGGAAATGGTGCAGCAAACAGTAAATAGTGGCCTCAAGGGAAATGTTAAGTATTGATTTTATTACTGTGTTGGTTGGTTTGTATTTGCAATTGTCAACTCTAATTTCAGACTATGTTTTAAGTATCCTCAAAACTGCTTAAGGAAAGGACAAATATTAATTGAAAAATATTGATAATTATTATTGTTATAGCTTTAAATATCATGAGACTATTTCTTTTCAGCTTTTCACAGCATGTCTTTTAAAATAAAAAAAATTTAATTTTGCTACACAAAGCAAATGAACAACCTAGTCATCATTAAGTCAAAGTATATACTCAATTTGTACACTATAAATCAGTATTTGATTCTAGGATAAAGTTAATACAATGAAAAGTATAAACATCGTTACATACTTTCATAATTAGTTTTGAAATTTAGCTTTGAATTCATTGATATTAAAGTTTCAATTCACCTAAAAAGATATCAAATAGCTATGAAACTAATTATAAGTCTAGCATTTTCATCATGTTGAAATAAACATCAACTCACAGCCTCATTAAATGTAAAATGATCAAATGCTGAAAAAAGAACAAAATTTGCCAACTTAATGTAATTAATATGCTTTATATTATCATCATCATCATTGATTTCCCCTTTACATTTCAGTAAATGACATTCACACATTTATGCTAAAGGTATAATTAAGAACACAGATCATTTTCTTAAACCATGCCAGAGAGCAACAATGCTTAATATGTAAATTTTCAAGTATACCTACGGGGCTGTAAATATAGTCAGTGTTAAACTTCTACAATTAACTAAAAGAAGTGTTTATGCTACACATAAATTTTAAAAATGTCCTCTGTGGAAATCTAAAGAGGTGCAAATTAATATTAAAAAAACCATTATGGCTCTTCTTCAGATTAAAAAACATAAAGTATTCTCAGGTTCACAAGCCACCCAGTATGATTCAAACTTCACATATCAAAATAGAAAGACAACCTATTATTAACACATGAAAATTCTTGAATATCCCTAAATGCCAACTCCCAATATCGTGAATCTAAAAAGAGAGCCAAAGGAAAACAGTTCTCTTGATTTTATCATAAAAATAATACTTAAATTGTATTTTAAAATATTTAGAGAAAAGAAATGGCTTAATGAAGCAAAACCTTGCTTTGACTACAGAGATTTATTTGTGTATACTAAATGGTCAGTACGTGCTTATTGGACTAAATTTCTTTGTTCCAAATAATTAAAATTTGATGGTTAAATATACAACTAGTCTGTTGGTTCAACAATAGTCTTAAAACTTAGCATGGTACTTTACCATATAGTTCAGAATGAAAGCCATAAGGAGTATTTTTTCATATTGAAAATAACTTAATCTTCACTGTCAACCTTCTTGAGGTGATGCTTTAATGTGTCTAAGATTACCAAGTTTCTCACGTGAGACTACTTTATTATTACTTTCACTTCCATCACTGACTACAAGCATCTTTAAAGAAACTCTTAGCATGAAACTTACTGTAAGTAGACCTCGTTTTTTTTTTAATATAGATTCTAAAAGTCAAGGGTCTTTTATAGCTCTCTATAACCGTAATTCTCACACACTTTGGTTTCACAATCTCTTTATGGATATTTGTCATACCTGTCAATATTTATCATGTTAGTAAAGAAAACTGGGAAGTTAAAAAATATTTTAGTGAATGATTTAAAAAACCTACAAATTCATGGCATATTAGCATAAGTAACATATTTCATAAGAGATAAATATATTTTCTAAAAATAAATACTTTTGCAAAATTCCTTCATGTTTGGCTTCAGAGGAGTCAGGTGGATTTTCTTACCCACTTGAGCATTTAATCTGCCGTGGTGTCACAAAATATGTAGTTGCTAAAAATTAAAGTTCATACCTCATGAGAGAATAAGAGGGTTGTTTTTTTTTAAGTAATTAAGGCCTTAGTATTATTATGAAAAAAGTTTTGACCTCTTGAACTCCCTGAGCCCTTGGGAACCCTCCTCTCCGTGGGTTCTGGGACCACACTTTAAGAACTGCTGCTCTATCTGATAACATTTTAGGACTTTTTAGAACATCCGGGGTATGTATTAATTTAGAAACTCAAAGACTGTCCTAGTATTGCTTCAGACAATAAGCACAAGATTAGAAAAGTTGCTCTAAAGTTTCAAATAGAAAACTCATTATGTCATGCCAACAATTGAATCTTAAAAAGGTAAGTAATGAGAAAGGGAACTTTTTTCCTCTAGACTTAATTTTACCTCACAAGGAATAATCAGCTTTTAGTCATTTTGCAGTCCATGGGGTCTCAAAGACCCCATGACTCAGCAACTGAACAAGTCATTTTGAGATGGTGTGCAAGGCATAGAATTTGGCAAAAGTTAGAGGCAACTTTAAATATTATCTTCCAGCCTTAAGCATAAAGATTCACTCTACCTCAAACATTTCATCTAGAAAGTGAGGATAATATCTATTCAAGAGCAAGCACAGAATTAAGTGAAATGATGTACATGAAGCATAAAGCATGCTGCTGCTGCTACTCGCTTCAGTCGTGTCAGACTCTGTGCAACCCCATAGATGGTAGCCCGCCAGGCTCCTCTGTCCCTGGGATTCTCCAGGCAAGAACACTGCATGCAGAACTGCTGCTGCTGCTGCTGCTAAGTCGCTTCAGTCGTGTCCGACTCTGTGCGATCCCATAGACGGTAGCCGACCAGGCTCCCCCGTCCCTGGGATTCTCCAGGCAAGAACACTGGAGTGGGTTGCCATTTCCTTCTCCAAGCATGCAGAACTAGGTAACTGATAAGACAAAAGTTATTAAGCAGAAAAGTCAAGGTTACGATCACAGGTGTTGAAGTCAGACAAATGAAAAAGGGATGAGATGGTAAAGAAGCTGTGTGAGTTTCAGTCTCTTATGTGCAATGTAACAATAACCCAAGGGTAAGTATCACATTATCACACAGATTAGATAACAAGTGTATACAAAGCACCTGCCGTATAACAGGTGCTGTCATGAGGAAGAGGAGGAGAAGGAAAAAGAAATGACAGGAAATTAAAAAAAAAATACTATGTCAACTTGGAGTTTATAAAATTACAGAAAAGGAATTAGGCCATCCTTAAGAAAATATACACTTGAGAGGTGCAGATTTCAAAACAACTTTAAAATAGTTAATACACCATAAGCATTAAAAGGAAAGGGAATACAATTTAAAACTGCTAAATTCTAGGTATGTAAGTATAACTTGAACTCCTCACTTTTAATAAGGATAACAGAGTATTCCGCCATGAGGTTCCTTAAGGTTGCATCTTTAGTCTCTTCGTAACCTAGGCAGTGCATGGTCCAGAAGAGACATTCAGTAAACTGGCAATGCATTATAATTTGCATTGAAGTGATGCTTAGGCGTCTAGGAAACATCATAGAATTTAACAATAATGCACTTGCTAAGGACCTGCATTGGAGTACAGATTTTTAGAAACAGGAATTGTATAGCAGTAATGCGTAAAACCATATTACCATAGAATGACAGGATAGGAAGAATTAGCATGGGAGTATAGGTGTAATGTTTGACTGACTAAAGCCAGGAATGAATCTAAGACAATATAAAAAGATTTGAGAGGGGTGTTTTTATTTTTGTTTTTAAGTTAGCAGTTAAAAAGAAGGGCAGGGATATCTTTAATTGAAAATAATATAAATGTTCAAATCAATGTTTTGTGACTACTTATATTACAATTTAGAGATGTTAATATACTCTGAAAACATTTTTCAGATGTCTAAATTCTACAGAATTTGCCAGATATTTTATGTTCTAAAATATTAAGATCATTTGAAAGCTAAAGACAATGGCTCTAAATGAACTATTATATGAATGACTAAAAGAATAGAAGTCAACTCATTTTTAGATGACTTGGCTAATATGTTATAATTGGTAAATGAAAGCCGCACATTCCAAGTAATCAATAATGTTCCCAGTGGCATTTTTATTTTTAACAAAATTTCATTTCTAGATTCCCAGATGCATTCAAAACAAGCCTAAAAACTTTAATTTTTAGAAGGCAAAACGTCAAATGAATATTACCCGTTTCAAAATTCAAGAATATGCGGTTGAGTGGGAATGTACAGAAAAGAAAACAGCAAGATTATGTGTGCTTTCAGCCAAACTATTCATAATCCTTAATGTAAGAGATTTAAAAGGTCAATAATGATGGAATATTCCCATTTTATCATTGTTTCCTATGGCGAAGTAAGTATAATATCTTAAATATCTATTACTAACTATGGAGAAGAATCATTTTGGGTTCACATTAAATTAAATTAATGCGTATGCTTTTGGAAAGCTTAAAATATTCAATGTTCTGGAGAAAAATACACTCAACTTTTTCAGTTTACGTGATTATTGTAAGCACAGGTTAATAATATATGTTCCAATTAAAAACCTATGTGGTCATTTTTTAAAATGGAGTAAAAGACACCAACATAAATTTGACTATTTTAGATGTCTTCTCTAAGTCAATCATTCAGTATGTGCCCTTCTGTGATAGGTTTACTTCACTTACCTGAGGACCATTGGAAACAAAGTGCTAGAAATCAAGTCTTAGTTACAGAAGATGGATAAGAATTAGATCTAGAGTTAAAAATGCTATGTCACACACTTAAAATCTAAGAGAGTGGATCACCTGTTTTGTGTTCCTGCCAAACTAATTTTCTTTTTTTTAAAAAGGAAAGCATGTAAGTACAGCTTTTAATAATTCTTTTGGTATGTAAAAAGAGATTCAATTGGTGAGGCATACATATTAAATATATTTGAAATATTCATACATAAAAAGAAATAATCTGCTTAATTATGGGCACCTCTAATAAGGAAATCTGGGGGAAAGTCATGTGCTCTTAATTATAAATATATGACTACGGCACTTTAGATATTACAAAATAGTTTCTTAAAAACATATACTTTATATAATAGATCTAGGAATATACCATTGATTCTTACTGTTTTAAAGAAAGTTATTTCATTTACTAACTATTCATTCTCAATTGTGTTCTTTTATAATTGAATGTTCAAAGATTTAGAGATATATAACATAACTACCTACTAAGGAAACACCATTTTGCTTTTATAGGTATTTTATTACATCAATGGAAATTTCTCTGTATCCTTCTATGACTTAACTCATAAGCTATAACATAAAAATTACTATCGACAATGTAGACCAGCCATAAAATTCAATTAAAAATCCCTACATTTTAAGCAGTTATAGTAGCATAATGTGTAAACATGAGCTGAAGTGATGTGTAGTTCCTAGAGCATGTCACATTTAGAAAATAAATGTTTTAACTTTTTCGTCACTTTCCCACTGCAAAGAATATTTGAGGGTCTCTTTAAAATCTTAAACGTACCAGAAAACTTAGTACTTTCATTAAAGAACAATGGACATGCTCATAATTTGTCTTAGCTAAATCTGTTCAGCAATATTATTGTTATATGTTTTTGTACTCCAAAACATATATCCTTGTTAATTCATTCTTTCAGTAAATGTTGGTTGCAGACACTTCTTATCACTGGGATTAGCAGTGAGTAGTAGGTCAACAAAATCCCAGTCCCCATGAGGCTGACATTCAAATAATCTGATGCTAGATAAATTACGTGACATGTCAGATCATGATAAATGCTATGGAGAATATAAATCAGGAAAGGAGGATAGGGAGTATTGTTGCATTGAGAAGGTAGATTGTTATTGAAAATAGGGCAGTTGGTAAAAGCCTTAAAAAGATGGTAACAGTTGAAGGAGACCAAAAAAGAAAAAAGCAAGATCTATGAAGGGGATTCCAAGAAGAACATGATAACAACGCAAAGACCCTGAGGCAGAAGTATGCTGAGATATTTGAGAAAAGAAGGGAGGCCAACATGACTAAACCTGAATGTGTGAAAATGAGAGTGGGAGGGAAGGCAGTCAGTTTGGAGAAGAAGCCAGGAGTCCGTGGTGCATGAGATAGTAGGCCACCAGAGGACTTTTATTATTGTACTCTTCGTGAATTGGGAAGAACAGAGATAGCTCTACACAGAACAGTGACCTGGTCAGACACGGGTGTTCATAGAAGCACTCCATCAGTTGTAAAGGAGAAGACAGAAAGCAGGGAATCAGGTTAGAATACTTGCACACTGATCCAGGCAAGAAATGAAAAAGGGTAAGAGAGGGGTATATCTGGGGCTACACTAGGTGTTGGTATAAGAGAGGCAGGACTCAAAGATGGCTCCAAGGAGCGGGGCATGAGCAAGTAAGTAAAAATATGTCATAACTAAAAATGGAAATAAGATGATTGAGGAATGTGGAGATCTGAGGTAGGAAGACCAAGAATTTCTTGTAGAGACTTTAAATTTGAGATATCCCAAACTGAGCACCTCCTCCAAAAATAATTTGCCTCAGGCAGAGTCACTAACGCTGAACTGTGTTTTTTCTCATTCATAAGGTAACCAAATGGCTTATGAATAAATGGACACAAATTATGTTCCTCTTTGAAACTTTGTTAGGTTTAACTGGAAATAAACCTAAATTGGTTTAATTGGTCTTTAAAAATATAACAGCTTAGTTAATATTTGTTTTCATGATTCTTCCTCACAAATTCTTTTTTTTTTTTCATTTAATTTATTTACTGACTAGTCACTGCATGTGAGCTCTTCCTGCAAACATTGGTGAACACAGAGAGGAATCTGTTCGGCCCTTAAGGTGCTCATAGCCTACCAATGGAGGGAGAAAATAACATAGTGTTTGTACATTTTGAAGATTTGAGAGGCAAAGTGGAAATGCATGGTTTATATCAACTGTGTTCATATACATGGTTTAATGCAATTGTTCTTATAATATTTAACTGTAATCTATGTGACTTATATAAATAAATGGATGATTGAAAGCGAAAGTAGCTCAATCTTGTTCAACTTTTTGCAACCCCATGGACTATACAGTCCATGGAATTATCAAGGCCAGAATACTGGAGTGGGTAGACTAATCCTTCTCCAGCGGATCTTCTCAACCAAGGAATTGAACTGGGGTCTCCTGCATTGCAGGTGGATTCTTTACCAACTGAGTTATAAGGGAAGTCCAGATGATAAAAGAAAGACTGTATATTGTTTTATGAAAATTAAGACAATGGCATCATGAAGCTTAAAGAATACAATTATCTCATGTTGAACTAGGGATACATCTTCATGTGCATTTACAGGTATGAACAAGGTCAGTCAGTCAGTCAATTCAGTTGCTCAGTCGTGTCTGACTCTTTGTGACCCCATGAATCGCAGCACGCCAGGCCTCCCTGTCCATCACCAACTCCTGGAGTTCACTCAGACTCACGTCCATCGAGTCAGTGATGCCATCCAGCCATCTCATCCTCGGTCATCCCCTTCTCCTCCTGCCCCCAATCCCTCCCAGCATCAGAGTCTTTTCCAGTGAGTCAACTCTTCACATGAGGTGGCCAAAGTACTGGAGTTTCAGCTTTAGCATCATTCCTTCCAAAGATATCCCAGGGCTGATCTCCTTCAGAGTGGACTGGTTGGACTCTAGGTCAGGTGCATACTCTGGAGTGGGGAAGGTCTCTATAGAAATATGAACACTTGAAATGTAGTCCAATAAAGGAAAGATGACATCTTTGGCAGAGGAAACAGCAACTCTGAATTTACAGAAGCACGAAAAATAAAAAGAAAGCTTTGTGGGCAAATAGGTAGCTAGATCTTTGAAGGAAAAGTTAGGAGACTGGAAGGGGAACATAAAAGGAGGGGCCAACAACACTAAGTTCAAATTTAATATTGATTTTGTTCCCAAAAGATTAAAAGTTAAACCTAAACCAAGCTTAAAGAAAACTATTTTTTTGAATAATAAATGTCACTCAAATCAACCAGTCACTTCCAATTTATTCATTGGTTTACTTCTCTAATTAGTCTAGTAAGGTATCATTTTTTGTGATACTGCAGGTTTTAATTTAAGGGGTTTTCTGGCCTAGAATCTCATGGCATTTCTTTGAGAAGTGTGTTATCTATTTGAGGTGGTGTTATCAATTTTAAAACAACATTGCATATTTGAACACTGCTGCTGCTGCTGCTAAGTCGCTTCAGTCGTGTCTCTGTGTGACCCCAGAGACAGCAGCCCACCAGGCTCCCCCGTCCCTGGGATTCTCCAGGCAAGAACACTGGAGTGGGTTGCCATTTCCTTCTCCAGTGCATCAAAGGGGAAAGTGAAAGTGAAGTCGCTCAGTCGTGTCCGACTCCTAGCGACCCCATGGACTGAATCCTACCAGGCTCCTCCCTCCATGGGCTTTTCCAGGCAAGAGTACTGGAGTGGGTTGCCACTGCCTTCTCCAATTTGAACACTAATGTGGTGTAATACCTATCGTTTGATGCACAGGTTTAATTGTACATGATGTTTTTCCCCAGTGAAGACAAATGTTATTGACAAGTCTTCCCCAATCTCTTCTCCACCTCCCCTGTGATCTCACTGACACCATTTCACCCTGGCATTGGGTGGGCAAACTTTGGCATTCAACCAAGTTTCAAAGCCATGCCAAGTATATGACACTGGGGAATTTGTTTGACCTCTCCATGTCTCAGTTATCTCCAAGATGAGATGTCCATCTCTGGCCCTGTCTCTGCGTCACACTATTGTGTTGAATGGCTCACCTATGTAAAGTACAGTGACTTTTCCATCCCTAGTAAGTGTGGCTCAGAGGTTAAAGCGTCTGCCTCCAATGCGGGAGACCAGGGTTCAATCCCTGGGTTGGGAAGGTCCTCTGGAGAAGGAAATGGCAATCCATTCCAGTATTCTTGCCTGGAGAATCCCATGGACTAGAAGCCTAGTAGGTTACAGTCCACGGGGTCGCAAAGAGTCGGACACGACTGAGCGACTTCACCTCACCTCACCTCAGTAAGTGCTCAATAAATTGAAGTCACAATTATTAATGTGAACTGAATCCTGTGTTGAACAAGGAGGACAGAAATAAAATTAGTTTAACATCTTCTACTGAACTGCACTTTCTATAATACTGTTTCTTTGTACTATAGTCACAGGAACTGGGAAAGATCTAAAACTGGAGATGATATAAACACTTCGATAAATTTTACCACCTAAAATGTATTAATGTTTACTTGTCTTATAAACTTCTTTTGTGTTGTGGAAAATGTGTACAAACAACTCCTTGTTAAATGCTGTACACCATAAATTTTGCCCTCAAATAATGTTCATGTGGATCATTATGAAGTTGCTAGTTCTCAAAAGCCTATTTAAACCACTACATATTTGAAAAATTGTATTTGCAAACAGTTTCCAACTTGAACTATTATTTACCATATATTTAAAATAGAAAACCTATTTTCATAGTTCTACTTCCAACTCAACAGAGACCTTCCTTCAGCAGTAGTGAAAATTACGTGGGAATAGTACTATGGAGCAGAAACTTGCTAATTTTCCACATTTGTAAAGGAAAATAATCTTAGTATAAAATTACCTCTGGTTATTCTTGAAAAAGTATTCATTCTCAAATTAGGTTTAAACTAATTTGTATTTAAACTTTGAAAGTCTTAGAGTTCTCCTCATTTTTACCTGGAAAAATATGATATCTTATTTATTTGGGGATACAACTCAAAACATATCACCTTCCTGAGCCATAAAACTCTATCATTAAAATCTAAGGGCTGCTTAGAGTCAACTAAGTCATGTCTGACTCTTTTGCGACCCTGTGGGCTGTAGCCCATCAGGCTCCTCTGCCCATGGGATTTCCACGGCAAGAATTCCAGGATGGGTTGCCATTTCCTTCTCCAGGGCATCTTCCCAACCCAGGAAGAAAATTTGCACCTCCAGTATTCACAGGCAATTCTTTACCACTGAGCCAAAAGGGAAGCTCAAATCTAACTGTAAATAAGATTTACACAAAATCTAAGTGTAAAAGTTAAAACTTGACAATATTATTATAATTTCATGCAGATAATATAAATAAAGAGACAAATGAACATTCATTTCAAAATTGAGTTTTAACAGAATGACAGAACTGCACTATTCACATATTTAAAACAATCTAATACCACTTCAGACAAAACTGTTGAAATTCTGTGTCTCACAGATTAGAGGCAATTGAGTAGCTAAATCAAATGAATTAGGAGTAAAATTTCATTAAATGTAATGTAATTCTGGCATCAGAGAGATTTATGAACTCTACAACCTGAACAGCAGAAATACTGTTAAACAATTCCTAGGCTTTCTAGGGGAAAAAAATGCTACCCCCTTTTCTGTTCTGAGCAAAAGCAACAGATAGCAGTTTTATATTCCATCTACTTATGTGCCACCTTATGAATTTAAAAGAATTTTACAAACCATATGCCTTTCTTGAACTGGAATGGTACAGCAGGAAAGATAAATTAAGACATTTGTTCATGTGTGTTTTATTACATGTCCAGGTAAATAAAATTGACTTCAACTCTCCTGAATGATATACCTTCTTGTTCTCTGTATTTATATTATTTCAAATCAGTAACTTTATTAATGTGAGAATGGTCACACTCATTGATTTAATACTAATTATGCTAATATTACATATTTTATTGTTATGTGTGTTACAAAACAACTTTAAGATTTGTTGCATTACTTCTTTATAGACCAGCCTTATTTATAAACACATATACAATACACACGGGATTCTCTGGTGGCTCAGATGGTAAAAAAAAAATATGCCAGCAATGCAGGAGACTCAGATTTGATCCCTGAGTTAGGAAGATCCTCTAGAGAAGGGAATGGCAACCCACTCCAGTAGTCTTACCTGGAGAATTGGACAAGGAGTCTAAAAGCTACAGTACATGGGTCGCAGAGAGTTGGACATGAATGAGCAACTCTCATTTTCATAATACACAAAAAAGGTAATTTAGAGGACTGAATGGAGAAGGCAATGGCATCCCACTCCAGTACTCTTGCCTGGAAAATCCCATGGACGGAGGAGCCTGGTAGGCTGCAGTCCATGGGGTCGCTAAGGGTCAGACACGACTGAGCGACTTCACTTTCTCTTTTCACCTTCATGCATTGGAGAACGAAATGGCAACCCACTCCATTGTTCTTGCCTGGAGAATCCCAGGGACGGGGGAGCCTGGTGGGCTGCCTTCTATGGGGTCACACAGAGTCGGACACGACTGAAGCGACTTAGCAGCAGCAGCAGCAGCAGAGGACTGAAATCTAATGTGAGAAAGTTTTTTGATAATAAAGATACAAAATATATGAAATAAGAAAGCAAATAAAACTCTTTACTATAACTTCCATTCTGAGTATCAAATCCTGGTTGGTAGCATTAGGTGTGCATGTGTGCTAAGTCACTTCAGTCATGTCTGATTCTTTATGACTCTAGACTATAGCTGGGCTCCTTTGTCCATGGGATTCTCCAGGCAAGAATATTGTCATGCCTTCCTTCAGGGGATGTTCCCAACACAAGGACTGAATCCAAGTCTGAAGTAGGGCTGAAAATCATACAACAAGATGTCAATATCTTATTTAGTTGTTTGAAACTCACAGAAGAAGAAAATATGATTATTTCTGTATTTGTCACCCTAAATAATGCAACTAAAAGATTCAGACATCCTTGACTACCCATGATCAATGAGAAAGACACCAATGTTGTAGAAAGAATATAGATTTTGAAATCAAAACTAGTAGATTCAAACCCTTCTATTCACTAGCTTGGTCAAGTCAAAATTTTCAGAGCTTCAGAGCCTCTATTCAAAACACTGCAAAGCATGTGTAAAATATATCCATTCAGAAATAATGGCCATTTGAACTTACTTGACTGGAGAGTTTCTCTATCATTTCAAATTATGCATGCCCAAATCTCAAGGCATAAGTGGATATATTGAGCTTAACACAAACTTTCCATATTATTTTATTTGCTTACACTTATAATCATTAATGAAAATCCAGGAATCCATGTCACGTATAAATATCTATGCTTCTATGACTGTTCTGTTCAAAATGGTCATTGTATATAAATTATATGAACACCGTCTAATAGTCAAAGTTTCTGCAGATGGAATCATGTGATGGATGTGAGGTAGCTAGCAGTTTTCTCTTTATATTGACAAACACATGTAAAAGGGTCTCAAATTATAAAAAGTTAATTAGACTAAAATTCAGCAGTTCTAAAAACTAGCTTTTTACAGGAATCACCTGGAGTTTAAATACACACATACACAATTCATAGAATCCTACTCTTAGAGATTATAATCTTGCTGGTTTGAAGTAAGTCCAGGTATTTTTTAAAGATCCCCAGAAGATTCTAAATTGCAGTTATGATTGAAAAGCCTTGAACTACCTGAACTATATGGTCCCTTTGACTTAGATTCCATAATTCCAGGAAAAATCCAATCTAAATAATCACATACGGTTCAAAGTAGGATTTACTTTATACTTTGTATTACTGCAGGGCAGTTCAAAGAACCAGCAGGTCAATAACATGGTGTTGTCTCACTGCACTTTTCTGGAAATGGTTTATTTACAAACACCTCTGCTCTTTTACCTTTTTGCCTGCCTGAGGCAAGATGGTGAGAACTTCTGGAATCCACAGAGAGATGAGAAAGTCTCTCAGGCATTATCAGAGTGGTTAATATATGACAAGCTTGCCATGTAGGCAAAAAAACACTAGAACAGAAATATTCTATCTCCCTTTCGTAAACAAGAAAACACATCATGGGAAGAATATATTATTTCTTCAATTATTTATGTTGCATTACATGTGTTTCTTTTACATAGTCCTACAAAATCACTGCAGATGGTGACTGCAGCCATGAAATTAAAAGACGCTTACTCCTTGGAAGGAAAGCTATGACCAACCTACTACTGCTGCTAAGTCGCTTCAGTTGTGTCCAACTCTGTGCGACCACATAGACAGCAGCCCACCAGGCTCCCCATCACTGGGATTCTCCAGGCTAGATAGCATATTAAAAAGCACAGACATTACTTTGCCGACTAAAGTCTGTCTAGTCAAGGCTATGGTTTTTCCTGTGGTCATGTATGGATGTGAGAGTTGGACTGTGAAGAAGACTGAGCGCTGAAGAATTGATGCTTTTGAACTGTGGTGTTGGAGAAGACTCTTGAGAGTCCCTTGGACTGCAAGGAGATCCAACCAGTCCATTCTGAAGGAGATCAACCCTGGGATTTCTTTGGAAGGAATGATGCTCAAACTGACGCTCCAGTACTTTGGCCACCTCATGCAAAGAGTTGACTCATTGGAAAAGACTCTGACTCTGGGAGGGAATGGAGGCAGGAGGAGAAGGGGACAACAGAGGATGAGATGGCTGGAAAGCATCACCGACTTGATGGATGTGAATTTGAGTAGGCTCCAGGAGTTGGCGATGGACAGGCAGGCCTAGCGTTCTGTGATTCATGGGGTTACAAAGAGTTTGACATGACTGAGCGACTGAACTGAACTGAGCTGAACAACATCATGAAAGAGAGTGTCGCTCAGTTGTGTCCGACTTTTTGCGACCCCCTGGACTATACAGCCCATGGAATTCTCCAGGCCAGAATACTGGAGTGGGTATCCTTTCCCTTCTCTAGGGGATCTTCCCAACCCAGGGATCAAACCCAGGTCTCCTGCTTTGCAAGAGGATTCTTTAGAAGCTGAGCCACAAGGGAAGCCTTTCAACATCACACTACAAAGTAATTCATTACTAACTTTGTTTTGCTTTCTGGGTTTTCCTTTTTTTATTTGTCTTGTAATCATTTAAGTTAATGTATGAATTTGATGCTTCAGTAATAGAATGGAATAGGAAATATGTTTTTATATTTCCACTTATTTTATACTGTTGGGTGAATATATGTTAGATCAGAATCTCCTTCATCCATCTTTCTTCTAAACAACAGAAACAGAACATTATTGCTATATTTTTAAAGACTTCTCAAGACTTTTCTTGATCTGAATAAAGCTGTACCCTACTATCATTTCCATATGTTTCATAGTTTCTAGTCTAAAAGTAAAAAGTGAGGAAAATGACATTTCTTACCTATGAAATTTAATGTAAACCCTAATCCTATAGCATATTTTTTTAAGTGATACAACAAACTTTGCTGGCATTTGTAAAAATATTCTATAACACCATTTGTCTATTTTATGTATGCTGTGTAAATTACATATTATGTTACATAATGTCTATAATGCTAGACCATGAAAAACAGCCAGATATTTCATACAGTGAATAGTCCCAAATTTAACATGAATCTCACATGAAGGAATAACTATCAGCTCATGCAAATATACTGACTAATGGCTATTTGATGGCATGGTAAAATTGGATTATCAGCTTACACAGCTTCACTGAGCTAACCTGAACGTATAAAAGTAGTACTATAAAAAAAAATAATAATAAGTTTTACACTCTGAGAAAGTGAACACGAAACCTCCTATGTCTTCCCAACATCTTCTCTAATAATTAAATTGTGTTTTGTGTATCCAAACATGCATATTTCTTAACACGTTTTCCTAAATAAGTACAAAACAAACTACAGCACTGCAAGTCACTAAACTATTTGGCCTAATAGGAAGCATTGTTAAAAGAAAAATCTGTGTGTGTTTTCTTTAATTACAAAGACCCTATCCAATTTTAACTGCCTCCTTTTTTTCTTAATAATGAGCTGACCTTCTATTCTCCTTAACCCTTTTTTATCAAAGCCATCTACACCCACTTTGCCTTCTGTTTCTCTAATCTGCAATTATTTATGTTTTCTTCATGCTGTTTTGTCCTCCATGGGAGCAAAATTGTATTTGGTGAAATATAGAGCTAATTATACCATGAACTAAGCAACAAAAAGACAGAGCAGATGTTACTTCAGACGTGCTAAAAGTCCTCATGGTTAATGTGCATATAGTAAAACACTGAGAGGAGTCGTCAAAAACAATATCTAATCAAGGCAGTTTTAGACATGCAAATCTTTGTAACACCAGAATTAAATGAGAAATTCTGTCAGTATTTCCGGAACTCACTATGTGCTTGCCAGAATAACTATATTAGGTAGTGATTTCTAATTAATATAATAAATGTGAGTCCACATTGTTTCTATCCAGGGGTGGGGGGGGTAGAAATCTAGGGAGGCAGAAATGGAGATCATATGCTGTGAGTTAATAACACAACGCACAATGTTTTCATTGAGAATGTGTTTCCATGATGCCAAAATAAACTCCTTGAATGTTTTTGAGTTGACCAGCAAAATATATTTTATTCTCTTACATGCTTTCTTTTTATTCACAGTGAATCATTTACATCATCTATTCAAATGCCTATGGAATTGACAAAAGTTAAAATCAGTTTCTCTTTGCTAACTTAGTATATTTCCACCTAAGATTCAGTTTTGTTTCTGTTTTTTAAATATTTGGGTACACAAATATGTCAGTGTAGCTATCATGGCACAATGGTTGCTTTTTTTGGCAAAAACTGAAAATAATTTTTGACTTATTGGATTTAAATCGAAATTACTTGTCCCAAATTCCCTCTCCACCCCCTCATTTCTGCCACTGTAACCTGTATGCAAATGGTAAGTTACTCCAGGAAAATGCAAAATGCTTATCATGCTGTGTAGTGACTAAAAACAATTCCAAACCCACTGGTTTAAAGTCACTGTAAGAGGGCAGTATTTTAAAGGCACACTTTCCACAAAAAGAAGTGTGCCTGCACCACAGGGTGTAAAGCCGCTTCCAAGATCTAAAACTTAGTGGGCTCAGCACACGAAACCTCCCTCCTGGTGAGTGTTAAATGTGTTCATTGAGTGGCTGCACTGGGCATCATTTTCAATGTTTATTTTAGGAAAATAAAGCACCTCTCTGCAAAGCCTAGATAGTGTAGCTGAAGAATTCCATTCTATTAGGAAGCGCATAACTTATTCTCCTTGCTGTTATACGCAAAGTCTAAAATAGAATAGTGTCTGGTTTACACAAATATCAACTTTTAAAACATTATATGTTGGTCAATTATAAATGGGCAAATGTTCTAACAGCTAATATTTTATATATATTTCCTACTGAAGGAAGTGCTTTGTATGCTGTAAGTAATACATTAGTCTAAAGTTTGTTTTAATCAAACTAAATTATATATGTGGCATATGTGACATATACTATGTCCAGTGTAAATAAAATTTCAAACATTATGTGTTGTTTCTTTATTATAAAGGAGAAAGAAAGCCTACTTGTATGTTTGAAAGAATGTGAGAGTGACTTTGAAAATATTGATATTTATTTCTATCATTGTCGAATATAACTGTTGAGATTATATGACTAGTCAATCTCTCTTCTAGTTAAGCTGTTATGTCAGATTATGAGGGAGCCAGTATGATAAGTTCACAAAAATTGTCTGATGTAATAAATATATTTTAGAAAATTCTACTTATAAAGTTTAATGTTACCATATTCAATGAATATAAAATGCAATATAAAACAAATTCATGTAATTTAACAATCTTTATTGAATTTTTTTACATTTTATTTTCCAATTGGTTAACTTTTAATTTATTTTATATTTCAAGCGAATACTCAAAAACCTGAGTGTATAGTTATGATAAAACTTACTGAATTGAGGAACATCAAATCGACTGACTACTGAGTTCAAATCAACTGGTTATTGAGTAAAATAAAATGAAATATGTTCTAAAAGACAAATAAACAAGGTGAATCCTTGAACTTTCCACAGTGGAACTTAACACCTTTGATATTCAATAAGCCAAATAGAACCACTGAAGACGGAGTGCTAACTGTAACTCTACCAACTTTGTTATCCACTCACTCAGAAGAATGGACAATTTCTTGAGAGGCCAAACTATAAAAGACTACTTTGGAAAAGTAAAATATCTGAGTGTAGGAATTTTGTTTTTATAGTTTCCAATCATTTGGGCCCATTTAGGAATTAAGATTAATCAAGGTAATATAACCAAAATAGAAAAACAAAAACATATTTTGCCCCAGCTTGATTTCTAAGTAGAAGTTATCTCAACCAGTAAAAGTCCACACCTAGAGAAGCCAGGTGTCAAATGGCAGTGGAGCTGTTCACTCATTCAGCTTCTCCTACATCAAAGGCACTGTCTTATCATCTTTAACATCATATCCTGCTAATAAGTCAAAACAAAGGGACTTTCAAAGGAACTATTTTGCCTACCAGTATTTTAATCAAAATAGTAAACAGAAATACTTCCTTTGATTTCATTTAGTTTCACCCCTCATTGGCAAAGTAGTCTATAAATATAGACATGTATGAAGTGATATTTATGCAAAACAGCTTGAATTCCAGAACCACTAGAGATGTGACTCACTTTAATCAAATGCATTATATTAAAATGTTACCTAAGTAGTGGACCAATTTAAAATGTGATTTGATAAAAGTCCTGATTAACATGAAACATTTCAGGAAAAATCCATAGATGAGTATGCCTGTATATTAAGAGAATCTAGTGTTTTACATGTTTAATAATATTTGGTTCACTGAATCAACAATCATTTTTAAAAAATACTAAACTTCTACTGCTTCAACATAGTCTTCATACTAGGAATATATACCCTGGTTTGAATCATGCATGCTTTTAATGCAATAAGATGTTCATTTTTGAAAGACATAAATAAAATAACAAGACTTGACATTTTTATTGCCATAGAAAATATTTGATGATGACTATAATTTTTTTTTCTGTAGCCTCAACAAGGTTAGTAATTAGAAATGTATTAAAACTCCAGGAATTAAAACATTTGGTTTAGTGTAAATTTGAGCATAACTTTTGAATACATTAAACATACTAAAATACATTTTATAGTGTAGATATCTAGAAATGTATTAATTTCCAAATAATAACATGTATTCATATAAAATTCTCAAATTTTTTATCAAAGACATTTTCCCCACAAAAAAAGGCTGGCTCACAGTGCATTAAGAGACAGATGGTATATGACATTGTGAAAAATTAAGATTTGATTCACTGTTTTCATCAACTCTAAATTACACTTTCATTAATAAAGAAAACAAGTTACAAGGTCCTATTTTTACCCATGAAAAGTCCAGAAAAGAAAATGGAGGAGGGAAGATGATAGACGTCATCTTTCAGACTCTCATTTTCTGTAAGTGAAAGTGATTTTTGAATATTGCTGGTGAAGATAATACAAGGTACCAAACTGAAGAACATTATGTGCTATAGTGACTATGGATGTCTTCATTGTGTCCGATATCTAACACTGAGGGTACGTTTTCAGACACAATGATCGATAATGGTATTCCTCCAACCTAGCACTCACTTCCTTTACTAGTTTCAGTTCAGCTCAGTCGCTCAGTCGTGTCCGACTCTTTGCGACCTCATGAACTGCAGCATACCAGGCCTCCCTGTCCATCACCAACTCCCGGTGTTCACTCAGACTCATGTCCATAGAGTCAGTGATGCCATCCAGCCATCTCATCCTCTGTCGTCCCTTTCTCCTCCTGCCCCCAATCCCTCCCAGCATCAGAGTCTAGTTTACAGAGGTGCTAACTCTTCATGTGATATTGTTCGATGCAGGATGCAGGATGCTTGGGACTGAGGCACGGGGATAACCCAGAGAGATAGTGTAGGGCGGGAGGGGGGCGGGGAGGTCGGGATTGGGAGTTCGTGTACACTCGTTGCTGATTCATGTCAATGCACAGCAAAACAAATACAGTATTGTAAAGCAAAACAAACTAAAAACTAAAAATTAATTTAAAAATAAAAAATAAAAAAATAAATTATATTCTATAGGATGATGAAATTTGTAATAATGCTTGATACATTACAGGCATTTTGATAGATATATATATAGACAGAATAAAATTGAATGTAACTGTCAATAAAAATTATTTTTCAAATAGAAAGTAACCAAGATTTGTTTAAGGCGTCCATTTTAATACTGTTTATCAAGTTTCTTACATGGTAAGAATTAATTTTTACTAAACCAATTTGACAGAGCCAGTGCAATTAATTCACATTTATTTTTAAAATAGTAAGTGCTAACCTGAAATTTATTCTCAGAAAATGCTCTACACTGGAAATGTTTCCAAGGATTGAGACTTTACAATAGGAGTATTTAAATGGTTACTGATATGATAGATATGAAAAACCTTCTTGATAGTGTGACCACAAAGGTATCAAGAGGTAGAATGAGTATTGAATTTATGTTGTGGAAAATTGGTCCCAAGTTGGATTTCCACTTCATCAGAAAGCACTTTTGTCTTGTATGCAAACAGTTAATGAAGCATGCTAACACTGAATTGTTTTAACTAGTGTTAGAAATACTTCACCTTTATTCCTCTTTTTCCTTTTGGAAAGTTTTAATACTAACATAGGGAGACACCCTAAATTTCACAACCCAATTCAATTTTTCAGCTACAATGAAAGAATAACTATTCATGCTTTAAATATTTTCATTTATAAATTATTTCCTATTGAAATGTAGCAAAAGAGCCATCAATTCTGCTGCACAATAATAAATGCATGATGAGAATGATCTAGTCATTACATTTTTATCTAGAAGCCTACCTTTAGTTTGAGTATTTTGAAGCAGTGAGCCTTTTGATTTAGTTTTTAAAGCCTCTGGCAGGTGGCAAAATTTTGTTCCAACAACATTCATGTGCTTTAGAACAAAGGAATTCTTTCAAGAGGTTTGTGGTTTTACCTTTACACCACTTTCAAAGAAAATGAGATGATCATTTCTTTCACATTAAAATTAAAATAAACATAAGGGGTAGGAAAAATTACACATTATAGCAAATAATTGCACTTAAAAAAAGGGCTTTTCATAGATTTATTCAGACCATACTTTATACTCACAAAAACAAAGTGTTCACCTGCATAACTTTTTCACAATGTGATAATTTAATCCTTACTTTGCATGTCTTCTATTTGATATTAAAAATTCCTATTTTAAATTCAACTGTACAAGCTCATTACTGTGTTGTATAAAACATAACACCTTATATGCTTATCTTAATATAAGTGATTTAGGTTGTACAATTACTAACCCATGTAATTCTAAAATACTGACTAGGTTTTCTAACTGCCTCAAATAAATGCATTTCTGACATAACGTTACTTGAGAAAAAGAAAGTCTATAAAAAAATATTGCACTAAAGTATACCTGACTTTAAAAACCAGCTTTAATTTCAGTTATCATCGAATATGAATAAGATTCATCTCTTAAAGTTTTGGTCACTGGTGTTTTAATTCTTCCAGAAAAAAAAATTGATAAAATATTACTCTTGAAAAAATACTCGTGGTAAACTTATCTTACTAAGTATATACAAATATTTTTTACCAGCAATAACATATATAGCCCTATTTCAGGGCCAGTAGAGAACAGTTTAAACATGATAAATAAGATGCCAACAAAATTAACAGAGCTTGTCAGGTGTGTCATTTCAAAGGAACATGGGTCATATAAAATTAAAGACTTTTTAAACAAGAAATTTTGAGAAGTATTGCATCTGTTCCCTCATTTTAGAAATAAAGACTCTGATGCCCAGAACTATTAAATGAAAAGCATTAACTCCACATCATGACACTCCCTTAATTTCCACATTCATGGGAAAGATTTCTATAATGAATCAGAAATAACGAATGTATTTGTAATAGATGTATTTCCTTTCTTCAAAAGGAAATAGATGTAATAGGTTTATTTTATGGGTAAGATACAATCATGAATTTATCCTTAAAAGAGGTAATACTCAACTGAGAACAGAGTCACTTGCAAACCAGTTCTATATACACTCCAGGAAAATATTTTTCCTGAATAATATGACTTGCTGATATCATGTATGTATCTAGCATTTACATAAAACATATAAGTTTCAAAAGTTTTTATATTAAAATTTATTTCGCCCATTAAAGCTCTTAACCAGATATCATTATATCTGTTTAGAAAAAAATAGAGTATTTGGACCTCACTAACAAGGTGATATTCAAAGAATGAGGGTGCCAATTCAGAACTTCTGATTTTATAGAATAAATGCATCCCAGGTGACATTTCCACTCCAAGTTAAACTTAAAGATAACACTTATTACCACATGGCAACTGGAAGAGTCTTAAAAATAAACTTTATTCTCAGGTCTTAAATATAGATAGATCAATTAAAATATTAATTTTTAATGTCTTAGTTTAGTTAAATAGTAAATAATATTTCAGATGAAGAATATGGCATATTTCTTCCCTTAATTTAACTTAAAATTTAATTATCCTAGAATCAATGAGAACTAAGCAAAGTGGTCCTTCAAAAGGAAAATGCATGAGCTTGAGTATGCCAAATTCATTCTATTTTTTTTGAACAGTGATTATTTAGTAATCTATACCACTAGGAAAACAAGAGCCTTTGGATTCATGGTCGATAGGGAATTTACTGAGTACACATCAAGGAATGTAAAAGCGTAGTTTGGGGATATAAAGGTACAAAGGTTAGGGCTGTAACCATATCTGTCTTTAAGAATACACTGTATAATTAAGGAAGATATGAAAGAAATAATAATCCACATGCAAATTTAGACAAAAAAAATCAAAAACTGAGTTTTTTAAAGCTTTATTTTAAACTTGAAAGAAGAAAATAGTCCTTTCTTTAAAGCAGGTAACATTGTATAACACAGCTATTAAGCAACAATACTATAATAGAGTTTATTCTAAGCCACAAAGGTCCATATTGTCAAAGCTATGGTTTTTCCAGTACTCATGTATGGATGTGAGAGTTGGACTATAAAGAAAGCTGAGCACTGAAGAATTGATGCTTTTGAACTGTGGTGTTGGAGAAGACACTTGAGAGTCCCTTGGACTGCACGGAGATCAAACCTGTCAATTCTAAAGGAAATCAGTCCTGAATATTCATTGGAAGGACTGATGCTGAAGCTGAAACTCCAATTCTTTGGCCACCTCATGTGAAGAATTGACTCATTGGAAAAGACCCTGATGCTGGGAAAGATTGAGGGCAGGAGGAGAAGGGGACGACAGAGATGAAATGGTTGTATGGCATCACTGACTTGATGGGCATGAGTTTGAGCAAGCTCCTGGATTTGGTGATGGACAGGGAAGCCTGGTGTGCTGTAGTCCATGGGGTCTCAAAGAACTGGACAAGACTGAGTGAACTAAATGAACTATGAGGTAGGTTATCCAATCCTTGGATTAGAACCATGTAGACTAAAAATTAGAAATAATAAGAAACAATGTTCCTTTATTCTAGTTTGAAGATTGAAATAAATTTATGTAATATTAGCTACAGTGTTAGTAAACACAAGTAGTAAACTGAGATCTTTAGAAATTTATTTTTTATCTTGATTAAAAAATTCACATTATTAAAAATCCATTCTCATTATTAACTTAGTAAAATAAGGAAACATTTTCATCTTGATTAATATACCTCAATATGCCCTTAGAGAATATTATGAATGAGAGAAATAAGAGACATATTCTGCTTAAATCCAAAGGTAAGAAACCAGTATTCAATTTGTTTTCAAAGACTGGGAAATTCATTCAGATGAGCTACCAAAATATAAAATAAAAATAAGTGGCAAAGCTATCCTGATAGAAGAGAAAAAATGTCCTGTATTGCAGTTGATATGATTGTCTTCCTAGAATTTCCAAGCTTAAGAGATGGAGTTTGGACAGCATAATATCAAGTTAGGAGTCTCTAAACCATTTTTAACCCAGGTGGCTCAGTGGTAAAGAATCTGTCTGCCAATGTAGGAGACTTGGATTAGATCCCTGGGTCAAGAGGATCCCTTGGAGAAGAAAATGGCAACCCGCTCCCATATTCTTGCCTGGAAAATCCCATGGACAGAAGAGACTGGCAGTCTGCAGTAAGTCCAAGCAGTCACAAAAGAGTTGGACATGACTTTGCGACTAAAAGACAAAACCATTTTTAAGCACTAAATAGAAAGAGATGATAATACTTATCTGCTCAGTTATTAAATGAGAGCAATCTACAAAGCAGGGATACTTGTTGTTTTATAGAGGCTTGCAGAAATTATATTCTAAGTTATGTTTTGCATTAGTATTCTACTGTCCTGAATATGAAAGTGATGACAGTGACATATTGACTATTTTACTCAAGGTCATGCTTTTTTATACCTCCTTCTAGAAATTAAAGATGTGGCAAAGATTATTTTCATTTTTTAATTTTTAGTCATTGGATGCTATTGTATTTAAGAACTAACCCAAAAGCATCTCATAGTTGCCTAACACAGTCTTAAATAAATATCATCCATGGCAGTCACAGAAACATACATGTATATATATGTACATCAGCATGTGTATGCACTGGTGAAAAGTCAGTCTGTAACACAAAGACAATTGGATATAAGTGCAATTTTTCAAAATTTTTTCAAATATGAGTATTTTATATTGATTAGAAATATTCTTGAATTTTGTTTGATAGATCCCTTCATTAAGCTGGATGGTTATATTGTGAATATATTGCTTATTTGATAATACTGTCAGCAAGAAACAACTATATATTAAAAGGCCTCTCAACTGTCCCTAGAAATTCTGGTGCTAAACCTATCTGCATGAAACAGATCAAGACAGGTCTTATACAAAGAAAACTTTGGAGAAGTTTTTAATTTCTGAAACATTTAATCCAGGTTGATGTGTTTTTTTGATCATTTGTTTAATGTGAAATAGGAGAGAAATCTCACCTGACAATCACTCTCTTCTCTCTCTCCATCTGACATCTGAGCCTCCTACACACAAAGCAAATCACAGCGAGAATAAGATTATGATGCAATGATCTCGTTGTGAGCGTTGCATTATAGCTCAGGCAGTACATAAGCAGTCCCTCGGCACTTGTGCTTACAGCAATTTGAATTTCTCTAGTAGCTCACTATGATTTATGGCATATTTCAGACTTTCTCTTCACCAAGGGAGAACACTGTCAAGTTCATGAGAGTTTTGCAACTAAGATAAAGGAGGGAAAAAAGACCATGCCGAATAAACAGGAATTAGTGTTTTGTTGAAATTTCGGCATTTAAAACTGAATTGGTTGTGAAATTATCTTTGACGGTTGTATTCAATATCATCTCATACACTGAACAGAAAAACCAGTGGTGTTTTAGCGAATCATCCAGGGGTTTATTCAGCTTTCAATTCACATGTAAAACACTAGTTTGAAGAACAAGAGTTAAGGATTTAGTGTTAATATAGAATAGACCTTCAATAGGGACTCATATAAAATTCTGCTGTTTATCTTTTTTTGAAACTCCTGTTCTGGCAAACAGGTGGTTTCTTATACCTGCAGTATTTCATTTCCTCATACACAGCTGTGTTAGAAAATGTTTGATTTTATGAACCACATGCCAGACTTGGCAATATTTTTATAACAGACAGGAAAAAGCAAATTGTATTGCTTCATTTATTTTTCCTATACTAGCAATGTAAATTTTCAGATTTAATATCACATGCTTTCTTCATAGTCCACATTTGTAATATAAGGAGCTGTTTCTCCAGAAATATGGACAATAGCATGAATTCATCCCTAAATTCACATGCAAAATAAAACACTGCTGATGAAAGCTTTTTTGCCTCCTTTTTATTATTATTCATAAAATTCCCTAGGTATGCATGGTGCTTTATAGGGCATATAAAAAGACAAGGTCTCTGCCACAAAGAGTTTATAGTATAATACAAGAAACATATCGTGTAAAACAGTTCAGATGTAGCAAAAACATATTATTTGAGGGACAATTGTGTGAGGATGCATTAAAAAATAGCTATTAAAAAGTATATAGAGTCACAAATGATCTTTTTAATGTATTTTTGGGACAATTTTTTGGACAAGGGTAAAAAATGATAGCGATAAATAATAAATTTGGTAGGATACCCACTCAAATTGTATTTTCAAATTCTCCATAATCAATTAGTTATGTCCACAAAAATTTAAATGCTTTAATATATTGTGTTTCAGAATTGCTCTCCTACCTCCTTTCTCCATAATATAGGAGTTGATTTCAATGATTCATAGACACCATTTACTTATGTTATATTACATTATGTGATCAGAGAACATAAATGGAAAACTTTTCATTGTAAGCCCAGTGATTAATCAAACTTTGTAAAGTAAGAGGCATAAAGGTTACATAGTCTTCAAAGTCACTTGAGATAGGTACTAGAAAAACTAAACTGGAAATCATGTTTCTGAATTTCTAATTTAATATTTCTTAAAAGAACAAACCTTCTTTTACCTATCTTGATAACCTAGAATAAAGAACACAAACAGCAGACCCTACCTCCAGTTATACCATGTTAAAAGTCACAAAATGTCAGGCAAGAAATGATCTCCTTTGAGATTCAATTTACTCATCTGTAAAATGGAAATGCCAATAATATTAACATTTTATGTCTCAGACTAAATGAAAATAAGAATAAAATGAGAATAAAAACTTTCCATAATAAAACCCTAGAATGCCAATATTGAACAAAATGCAACTTGAACCTATCTCTAAAATGGAGGAAATATTCTATTAGAATGTAGAGCGATTCCTTGAATAAAGAGAAAGCGAGCAGTAACAAGGATATGTATAAAAAGGTATTCTTGCCTAACTCTCAATCATTAAACATTCATTCAAGAGGTTTCTTACTTTTTAAGTCTTGAGTATTTATTAACATTGTTTTATTTATTTCTGTATTTGTATACTTTTAAACTTTAATAACGATTTTTTAACAATGTGCTTATAAAATTTTTGACAATCTGACAATTAAATCTGTGAGCCAGCTCCAATTCACTAATTCCTGCTGCCCATACTCAGAGGTTTTGTATATCAAATGCTAGCTCCAGTCTTTTAGCTTCAATGTCCCATAATTCTCCTCTTGGAAAATTTATGGAACAACCATATATTGACAGCATGTGCCAGTCAGTGCGGCCAAGCGAGCTGTGCCCTCAGGAAGCTGGGAGGCCCATGGATCTGGATGGACATGAAACATACAGACTCACAAACGAAGATTTTATGAACTCCTCAAAGCGCTTACAGAAGGACCAGGGTGGTATGGAATGGAATGACTTGAGGGCAGAATTGGAGAACTGACAAATTTAGCATGCAGGGAAGGACATTTAAGCAGCGACTGGAAAATGAACAGAAGTCACGAACAAACTGAAGACAGTCCCACCGGCCAGTGCTGGAAAATGTGTATGTTACATAGTTGAAGAAAAGCCAGTGTGTAGAGAAGATGAAACAGGAAGAATAACTCAAAGGGATTTGAGAGGAGAATTTGAATACATTCTTTATGATGCAGGGTCTTTCAGGCCACTAGAAGAAAGCTGAGCTTTACTCTAAGGAAAATAAAAAGCCAATGAAAAGTTTTTAAAAGACAAATTTTATGAACCAATTTATGATTGACAGTCATCACAATACCTGTTATTAACACAATGAGTTATGATTGTTCAGTTGCTAAGTCATGTCCAACTCTTTTGCGATCTCATGGACTGTAGCCTACCAGGTTCCTCTGTACATAGGATTTTCCAGGCAAGAATACTTGGGTGGGTTGCCATTTCCTCCTCCAGAGGATCTTCCCAACCTGGGGATAGAATCCAAACTTTCTGCTTAGCGGGAGAATTCTTTACCTCTGAGCCACCTGGGAAGCCCAACTTTTATAATGAGAGAAGATGATAAAAGGTAAAGAGTGAAATCAGGAAGACTAGATTAAAGGTCATTGTAGTGGCTTATGTGGGGTTGCTAGTGTGGGTTGCCCCACAGGCACTGTGAAGAGGAAAATGAATCCTAAGTAAGGACTGGAGGAAGAATAAACAGATATAGTGATGTATCACATAAGAAAGCAGATGCAAGACAGGGGCAGGGAGCCATATTAAGAATGATTTCAGATTTTCCACAATTTAGCATGTGGCTTAAACAAAGTTTTAAAAGGTTGTTATTTTCTAAATTTGAGGAAGACTGACCAAAGTTGTAGAGTCCATGTTGGGCCATAACATTGTTATTAATTTGCAATTCACTTCTCCTGGAAGGAATACTAAAATTTTTAGTATGAATTTCAAATAGAAGCATGGGTGTCTACTAAGTTGCTCAGTCATATCTGACTCTTTGCAGCCATATGAACAGTAGCCCACTGGGTTCCTCTGTCCATAGGATTTCCCAGATAATAATACTGGTGTGGGTTGCTATTTCCTTCATCAGGGGACCTTCCAGACCAGGGATTGAACCTGGGTCTTTTGCACTGCATGCAGATTCTTTACCATCTTAGACACCAAAGAAGCCCTAGTTAGAAGTGTGCGTTGTATGGTTCAGTTGCTTCAGTTGTGTCCGACTCTTTGTGGCCCTATGGACTATCACTTGCCAGGCTCCTCTGTCCATGGGATTCTCCAGGTAAGAATACCGGTGTGAGTTGCCATTTTCTCCTCCAGGGGATCTTCCCAATCAAGGGATCAAACCAGTGTCTCATATGTCTCCTGAATTGACAGGCAAGCTCTTTACCACTAGAGTCACCTGGGAAGCCCTCTGAAACCACCGAGCTGCCTACAAAAGCAGGCTCCTGCTCAGGACATTCTTGGCTGCAGAAGCAAACACACACCCAGGCACACCAGCTCTGCACACGGCTCCAAAGCCACTCAGGTGTGAGTGCTGGGTCCCTGCTCTGTGGGAGACCAGTCTGACTGGCTCTCACTGGCAGACTTGGAGAACATTGCAGGAGGGGGTTCTCCAGAGGAGAGGATATGCATCCTGACCAACCCTTAAATAGAAGAGGGCACTCCAAATCATTTAGAGCAGAGGATACAATGTTAACTCTAGCTATAAAATTTAATTAGTTTATTGCACAATTTTCTATAGAATGAAAACCAAGAAAATTATATAGGTGGTTGACCTGCTTTGAATAACATTAAATATATATATAGATATATTACATATGTTTATATTACATATATATATAATACTACAAGAGCAGTTCCAAGAAAGTGGAGGTGGAAATGAGTGACACAGAAACTATTTTTGGAATCCTGAGGAATATTTCTCTTGATATAAAGTCTAAGAACTGACACATGGAGGGAAGAAGAAGAAAGAAGAAGAAAAAAAAAACTAGGTAAGCTTCAGTTATTGTGCTTCCCTGGTGGTTTAGATGGTAAACAATCTGCCTGCAATGTGGGAGACCCAGGTTTGATCCCTGGATTGGGAAGATTCCCCTGGAAAAAGGAATGGCTACCAATTCCAGCCATTCTTGCCTGGAGAATCCCATGGACAGAAGAGCCTGGCAGGCTACAGTCCATTGGGTTGTAAAGAGTCAGAATGACTTGAATGTGAATTATTATAAACTCTAAATGTGATACTGAAAATAGACACCAGTGAGAGCAATAAACAAGAAAATCCAACATTAGTATACAAATGCCACAATTCAAAAATTCCTCTCAAAATAGAAGAAAAACATTTGCATCAATTACTAAAATAGAAATAATTTTTGAAATTAATTATAATTGAGATAAGCATTTGTTTCCAACTAAAATCACATACCATAAATCAAAGAGGTAAATGTGAAAATTTCTACACATAAATCTTAGGAAATATTCTAAAATGATATATTTTAATATAATTCCTTATTCATGGTAAACATAAAGAAACTATAAAATTTAAACCATGAAATCCTGTGTCTTATTGCTGTGTCTACATGTAGAGTCAATATTCAATTTAAATTATAAATAAAATATAGCTTCCACTTAAAAGCTTCAAACTTATTTTCAATTCATAAGTATAGGAACAATTTAAACCACTTTTGCACGTTATTTTATCTATCAATAGTAATTAACATAGACTTAATCTGCCTAATGTTAATGACCACTGTTCTTCCGTAAATCCCAGTTAAACCAAGCTTATTAGGGGCTAATTAAAGGAAGTCTTATGTGCACTGAATAAAGTAATGTCTGTTTTTAAAGTTGGAGCATATATTTTGTCTGATAAAATAAAATGAGCAAAACTTTTCAATTATAAGTTTACAGGCTGATTATTGATTTCTTTAAAAACATGCAAATGAAATAACTGACAACTTCGTTCTTCCTATCTGTATGTGCTTTTTACTGGTGGAGCAATATGATAGTATATTTCCTGAACACAACAACACTAGCTTCAGATTGCTCCAGATAATCAATAAACACCCTTTGGATATATTCAATCAAGATCAACTAGCGATAAGTGAAGAATGTTGAAGGCATGTAGAGGAGGAAATAGAGTTTCAAGTAATGCCAAGACATTAGAGATATTAGTAACTCCCAACATTTTAAAAGTTATTTGTATGTATGTGTGTATACATGTATGCAGCACTTTATTATGTTATTTCTATTTTCTAATTAATAAACTTTAGTGCTTACAATGTGTCACATTGTGTTTAATAACTGTTAACAATTTAACCCAAATAATCTCTGAGTCTTATGAAATACTTTTAATTATTATAGTTATAATACAGATGAGAAACTGAGACACAAAAATGCTAAGATTCCAAAGAGTCATATGAAGAACAGAAAGAACAGAGCAATACTTTACACCCAGGCAGTTAGGCACCAGATGTTGTGATCTCAACACTAAACACAGAGTTGTGTTGCCTCTGAGTTTTCACTTAAATGTTCTTTCTCTCTCTCTCTCTCTCTCTCACACACACTTCTTTCTCTCTTATCATCTCTCTCTCTCTGCCTCCATCCCTGCCAATGACATCTTTTGAGGAGGCAGAAGTAAATATTATATGTTACTAACAAAGTTTGGTGCAGTTTTAGGACTGACAGAAAAAGAAACTGGCATATCAATAGAAAGCTATAAGCATGAAAATTAGGTATACACAAAAACTTAGAATTTGAGGTTAAATATGACCATAATGTGAAATTATCTGTGGTTTTAAGAAAAAGAAAATGATGTCGAACTCCATGACATGAGGGATGTTTTTTGTTTGTTTTGCTTTAATCTAAACTGACAAAGAATGGGTTCTGAATAGTGTAAGACACACACACATATATATATATATATGGATGGATGTGTATGTATTATATGTGTGTGTGTGTGTGTGAGAGAGAGAGAGTATGTGACATTTACATGTTTGTTTTTAATACAGTTTTATAGCTCAAATTTGGAGATAAACAGATGTGATTTTGGTAATGACGGACAACACTGTCATGCAAATCTACTTCTTAGATGCAACTTGTGGTGGGTGATAAATTATTTTGACAAATTAGGTAAGATTGTCTACTGAATGACTTCTTTACCTGTTTTTATCAATTTGTTTCTTTTCTACTCATTGCTTTTGTCACCTTTATTTCTCAACTTTAGTGATTTATAGCCTACTAATCAGAATTCTGGTTATTGACTACATGTAAAACTGCCTGCACCATATAAGTCTATGATATGGAAATTTCAAGCCACAAATCACTCTAGATTCTTGGGAGAATAAGTAGATGTTATGCAATTATGTTACAGTCTTCATTTTAAAAAGAAACTTTTACAAATAAATGACTCATTTGGCAGACTGTACTTTGAAATATCACAATATTGTGCTGAATTACAAAAGAGAAAATAACACACAATAATTGAAGACTTAGAAGAATAAAATAGTTACAAAGTTGTCTACTACTCTGACTTAGTTAAAAAAAAATACCTCATGACAAAATTAATATCATTAGAAAGCAGTGAGCTAAATAAACTTGTATATGCACTTCTGTATAAATTTATCTCATCAATCACAGGAAGTAGGTTTGGTACTATAAAGAGAAGATATTACTAGCAACATTTTCAATCACAGTGCCATATATCCAAAAGCAATCAATAAAGAAACATACAGGAACTGACAAACAACTAGTCAATGGAATCATTTTTCCTGAAATATTTAGCAATAGCCTTTTAAAGTAATTGCTTGTGGTCAGTGCTACTCATATTTTGGGCTGCTTGCTTGTTAAAATAGAATGGATACCATGTCCATTAATTTTTTTTGGCTGTCAAAGAAAGTTTTTCACATCTACAATCAACCACAAGGAGGGAAAAATCATCTTTCTGTTAATTTTACCAAACAAACTTTGAGGATCAATAGATTTTTTAAAAATGAGGGGGAAGAAATTTTTTTTTTCAGAAAAAAACATAAAAGATAAATATTTTTTGCCTATCCATGTCTTCACAATTTCTCTCAGGTTTTGCTAAAGTAAAAACACTTCTCATTTTTAACTATTTTGAGAATTTATGTCTTAAAAAAAAAGACATTTCTGTTGTGGGTTCAATATCAACATAGATTAAGCCAATTATGGAACACATCTTTTTTAGTTGATGGGAGAACTTAGAAACTGCTGAGTTACACTTTGTAGTAAACATTTTGGAACATTGCCAAAGTGTTATAAACATTTCTGAGCTCGCTTTTCCAGGGAACTCTTTTAAAAATCAATTAGAAGTGAAGTCTTTCAGTGCTGGTGTTTTAAAATGTCAAGCTTGTATTACTTTTTGCCTTGTTGTGCATCAATGGCAATATTTCAAAACCTGTATATTAAATTGATTATATTCTATAATTAAGCCATTAAAGGGGGTGAATGTACAAGTGTTCTAAAATTCACACCACAGCAGAACTGGCTTGCTTTTTTTTTTTTTTAATAAGCCCAATTAGGTAAAAAGAGGGAAGGAAAAAAAAGAATGCATAAGGTAAAAAGAAAGTATAAATGGCCATTCAGATTTTATTTCAAAAATGTTATCAAGTATATTATTGATCTTGAAAAAAAATTCTGACCATTAAAAGTCAACAGGTTAAAATAATAAATGCTTTATTTATGATTCCTAAATCAGGATATATTTATAAAGCAATCTATGGAGAATGGCAGAGGATCAGTTATAAGTCTAAATTTACAAAGAGAGATCTATTTAAAGATGAA
>SJXQ01011806.1:0-50000 GCA_006408695.1 Aepyceros melampus | reverse complement strand
AAAATGAGGCTAATAAAATGACTAGTTATTACCACAGGATCCTCTTTTATTCTTATATTCCAAATAAGTATCTTCTATCCTTATCCATCATAGGTAATGGTTACATAATCTGCCTTTTTGGGGAACATTTAAGTTGTTTCAGTTTTGTGTTTGATTATAGAAATCACTGTAAAAAATATAACTTCTTGCTTTTGATCTTCTTCTCAGGTTTCAAAAATGAAAGAATTTTAGAGCCAAAGGCTAAGTGGGCATCAAGCTCCTTATTTATTAAATAAGAAATCTGAGAAATCGAGAGAACTATCTAAGTTATTTATTAGCAATGTTATTATTAGAAGCTAAATCTTCTGACATATTTTGCCCTTTGCTTCCCATCTCAGCATTTAGAAGCATCTAGAAGGACTTGTTTTGATCAGACTATAAGCTTTTCAAATGATAATTTGTCTTAAATTACCTATTTATTCTTTGTACTTTCACATCAGATTACCTTATTTAAAATATTTCATGAAGAAGAAATGAAAGAAATATTAAATATTTAAGAATGCACTGAAAATTATGAAAGAGTAGGTTACTACTTCTTAGTTTTTTATTGTTGGAGTAAGCAATTTGTGGGAATGTCAGGATATGAAGACATCTTTTACATAGGAAATGATGTGAACCATATGGCTTATTCACCATCAACTGAATTACAAACCATGGCAGTTCCTACACTTTTAGGAGATGCTTATGTGGTCCTTCCATTAAAATTCCACTAATGTGACATTTGTGAAAAGGTTTATGTTTAGACATACTTTCCTCACCATGTGAGAAGCCACAGACAGCAAAGGCATTGATTAAAAGTGTTTATATATAAATTGAAAGCTATCAGTTCTAAAATATTTTTCATTTCATGTGTCAGTGTTTTTGGTCTTTTAGGGAAGTCTTGTCTGTTTCCATGTTTACAAGACTCTGGCTGTTAATATTGTTAAATTTTACTCATCAGACAGGAAGAAGGATCTTAGCAATCATTGTTAGGAAAAGAAACATTAAGAAAGTTAAAAAAAAAAGTTCCACATTTAATCTGTTAAACAATGGCAAATTTCTTATGAATCACTGATACTGTAATTGAACTGGAGACATTTTTAGAGCAAGCTTGCTTTGGCTTTTTCACCCTCCGATTTGGAATCTGCTCACAGTACTGCCAGCTTAACCAAAAAGGATTAACTCTCATATCCAACTGAGAACACAGATAATTCTCAGTAATTGGTAAAAAATGAAGATGAATGGGGCTGAGAGATAAGGAGCAATTAGCTCATCAGCAGTTACAGCTGTGCACTCAATCCGGATCCATCTCTTGAGTCTCGGCCCCTTTTAAAGAACCTACACAGAAAAAGCACAGGACACCCCCTCCCCGAAAAACTGCTATACCTGCCCATCATTTCTCTAGTCTTCCATTTTATTTCCTTCCTATACAAAGACACCTGTCACAGCATGCTATGTAAATTACTACCTCTCTCAGGACCTATGTCTAAAGCCAATCTTCTTTTTAAACTTTTTTTTATAACAGAAACCAAATGACTACTGTAGACACTCTTAAATTCCCTGTCAATCGTTTCATTATAGCAGCATCATCTGTTTGAAAATATAACAATTCCCTCATCTAATTATAGGAAGGATTTGAGGTTCATTAACATTGCCAAAGCAGAGAATCCAACGCGAAACTTCAGAGCTCTGCTTGGTGGCCTGTGTTCTCAGTTTCCTTTTATTTGCTTTCTCAAGGTCTGCAAGACTTTTTCCTGAAATCACAATATTAATTTTGCCTTCCAAATAGACACGTGAGATAGAAGAAAGGAAATGACTACAATGTAAAATATTTTATTTCTTCAGGACTAGCAAAAAAAAAGTTAAGGGGATGGTCAGATGGGGAAGATAATTTTATTATCTATCTGCTGAGCTTTTTTTTTTTTTTAATCATTGTTTTGTTTGTCGGTTGGTGGACAGAGGTAAGAAGTGAGGAATACCATTGAAGAACACACCCAGCTGTTTAATCCCAAACTCAAATTCTTGTTTTTACTTGAAACTCCTATATCCTTTTAACTGTTGAGAATTTGGAAAATGCAAGCAAATCCTACATTTTAGGCATAGGAAGTGTGTTCAGTTTCTGGATCACTGCGTTAGGGTATTCTCGTCTACTTTCCATGGTGTTCAGAGGAGAAACTCTGAAGTCTTAAGATTACTTCACTTCCTCAAAGAAATAACAGCAGTTTGGGGTTATGACTATAGTTTAAACAATAAGATTTTCTTGGGACATCTGTTTTGAGATCACATTTTGAATAGATATGAACTCATTTCCTACGAAGCAAGCAATCTACTATTGTTGATAGCTGTTTACCAGTTCTATGAGTCAGATATTAGCTGGTGGCAAAGGTCCCTCTTAAATCCTCCTGTATTCTTTAAACTGTGTACATAGTGTTTTCCTTAAATAAAATGTTAAGAGAAGTAAAAATGCAGTCTTTTCCTGTCTCTTGGTAAATTATAGTCCACAAACGCTTGTACTTGGAAATAATATTTAATGTATTTATATTTAAAAGAGTCGTTTCCTTTGTTGTCATTAGTTAAGGGAGTAAGATATTAGGTTTAGCAAGTATGTAAATAACAGAGAAACTATTAGAGATGCTTACTATGTCAATATTTATATAGCATTTAAAAACTAGAAGTTAAATTAAGTTTCCTTTATTTAGATTAAATCGATTGTGATTAATTTAGTATCCTCAAAAATGTGCATGATGCCAAAAAAAAAAAAGATAAGTAGATAAAACACAGCTACAGAGACTATGAAATTGACCTTGGGTTCACCGGTTTTAAATTCTGCCTTTCCAATATCCCAGCCCCATTTCCAAGCAGCATTTTTTAAGATGGTTATGTAGATCAGTCCTTAAAGCAAAAAAATAGCAATTTATCTGGTCTGTATGTTGTGGATAGTGTTGCCACTAAAAAGAATCCAAGACATTTTTCCTTCTTATCTGCAATGTAGCTTATATCAGCCAACCTGTCACAAGATAGTACTTGATATAAACAAGAGATTGCAAAGACATCTCAGTAATCAATATCAGGATGGCTACAGTATGGAAACCCCAACCAGTGCATATCATTTGTCTCAGCATCTATTTCTATGGCCAAATGAAGCATTAATTCAAATCATAAATCTATGGTGATTTAAATCTGGGAATGAGCACCTGCCTGCTTTAATGATTTATTTTGTACATTTCAGTAAGCAGGAGATTTGTCCATATGAACTGACAGGTCACCTTCAGATGCCAGGAGCAGACTGTTTATCACCATGCAGACTAGCATCTCATCTTAGCAAGTAAATATTAAACTAAAAGAATCCAATTGATTGTGGATGAGGGAGAATGGCGACACGCCATATATTTTACTCAGCCTGCCGATGCCTTACTCGGGTCTATCCTAAAGTCCTCACTTCTTCCTAAAGTGATCATTCTGTTGGAAAGATGTGAGCTCAAGGTTACCAAGTAAAATTGGGATGTAAAATAATTATGTGTCAGTGTCACAGGTTTCTTCAAACACCTTTTTTTTTTCTGGCTAATTTTTGCAAATCGTATTAAGAACTAGAGACACTCATCTATAATAAAAACATCCCTCACCTCACCAAGCCAGATTAAACCAAGCAAAGAAAAAAAAAAATCTATTTTCTAGGGCAACAAGGATTTTATTTACAACCAAGAGGGGGCAAAATAGAGTGTTTCTACATACAGAGACCTGAAACGTTTAACAGAACATGTGAGCCAGATGAGTAAAAGGGAAAAAAAGAACCTGAACTGACTTCAGAAATGCCACTAGATTTGGGCAGGGCTGAGAATAACAATACATCATTTAAGTAGCACCTCTCTGAGGGGTTTTTCTACTTCAAAGGGCTGATAGATTCATGAGAGCAAGTACATTTGTATCCTGAAATATAAAGCTTCTGAGATTCTTGGGATTCCTCCTGGAATTCATAGGCTTTAATACTACTTCCTAAGTGCCTCCTGCTAACTGATGTTCCTGGGGATCCACCATATCCTGTTATGACTGTCTTACTTAACCACGTCCCCCATTAGACTGCGTGCCTCGTGAGTGTTGAGACTATTAGGATTATTTTTGAGTTCCTAGAATAAGCTAAAATCAAACACACAACAAAATCCAAATGATGTCAAAGATGCCCCCAAATTTCCTCACGGGTATGAAGCTTAACAAATAATACCTAATAGAGAGCATAGGAAAACAGGAGGAAACAGTTGATGGCTGTAAAAAGAGGAAGAAGGTGGTTTTCAGGAGGGCAAGCTGGAAGAAATAATAATAGCAAAAACAATGCCCACACAACCAACCTTACACATGACCAAAAGTGTGATAAACAGACATTGCAATGAATAAAATGATAAACACTCGACATATATGCTTTCCTTTAATTCTCATGATGTAGATACTATTTTTTATGCCATTTTTCAGATGTGGAATGTAAGGCTCAGAAAGTTCACATAACTTTCCAAAGTCACCTAGCAGTTAAGAAGTGTTTAATAAGTCATAGTTATTAGACACTTACCAAGAGGCAGGCACTGTCCTTAGAAGCAGAGAAAATTGCACCCCGTTTTAAAGCAACCACTACGATCTATGCAAACTCAACTCCCCCTTACCATTGCCCTGTACCTTCTCCCACCTACCCACTCCCTGCTCCAAACTCTGTTTCCCTGATCTCCAAGTAAAGAAGAAGGGAGCAAGGGGTATGCTCCAGAAGAATAATAAATCAAAAATTCTTAGAGGATAGTGGTATGTGAGAATAGAAGAAAGATGACAATGAAAACATTTCGCCCCCAAACAGCTATAGATATATAACACACATGATCTATGTGCCTCAGGGACTAATGGCAGCACTAATGTTAACACAGTCTCAAAATATTAAGACCCTCTAGGAAAATTCAAATAAATACCCATTTCTGGTTCAAACTGGGTGATACGTGTCAAAACTAAAAAGCAATATAAACTAGCAAGCAAATACCTTAATGGAAGAAAAGTGATTTCTTCCAACTAAAACACAAATTTAAACTGATTCTTGTTTAAGCCATGATGATAGTCTAGGTATCCAAATGATTATGGTAGGCACAAGGTGATCAGAAAGCAAATGTTATTTCATAATATTAAGAGTATGTCAATGCCTAATTATGTTCTCTTTATCTTATGCCTATTGGTTTCTCCAAAGCCAGTTTCTGCTCTGCTGCTCAGGAAATCTGACAGAGGTATAAAGTTTCAATATATTTTGTTCAAGTGTTATTACACTGTCTAACTTAAAGATCCCTCCTCATAACACCAACTACCAACAATAAACCACACTGAAGTCTTAACTCTCCTAAAATTTTGAAAACAATCCAAATTATGTTTTGGAATGATAAGTATGGTTTATAATGGCTAATTACTTGTTTTTAAAAGTGTTCAATTTTGCTTTATTTTATCGGTCAAAGGAAAAGACCATTATGTTAAAACTGTGTGCAATCAACAGTTTTAAAAAGATAATTATAATTCTTTCATTTTACCTCAATAGTTTTTAACTTTTAAAAGTTTAAATTGAAGTGTGTAAAGTATAACCTAAACAACCCACTGCCCTCTGTCTTCTTAATAGAAGCACCACAAATGTGAACACTGATGTTTCCTTTAGTTCTTTTCAATTTTTGTGCCATTCTTTGGTATCTTACACATCTTTCCATCCTTCTAAGTATTGCTACCATCTTCTTTATCATGCTCTCAAATCAAAGCCTGCTCCTTTTCTTTCTCTTGCCTAGTTCTGATGAAAAAGTTCTCTTTTTCCTCTTTTGTACATCCCACTTTGGCATCACTAAAGCCATGGTATTTGTGTATGTGTTTTAAAATTACTTCTTACTATGTTACTCATATCTAGCACATGATCTCATGAACTGTTGTGAAAATGATTATCACTGAAGTCCACAGCATTCCTTCCTACACCAATACCTATACATCAAGGAACTGAAAGCAAGCAGATACTGATTATCTAAAGAGATAATCTGTTAAAATGCAGCATAGAAAAGGAAATCTACTTGAACTGCCAAACTTATTGCCTCCCTCATGAACATATATGCTGGATATAGTCTCTTGTATATACCTTGTAGCATCTAAATTTTTCCTGTTACATTGAATGTTGAGCATGATTTCTATATTTTAAAGAAAAATAATTTGGTGAGGATAAAATGTTGTATCTCAAAAACAGAGATACAAAAGATATCATCAATAAAAAAAAAGCCCTCACTTGAAGTTTACTGACAAAATGAATTACTCAAAAGAATTCTGCAAAGATAAAGTTGTTTCTTTTATTTTAAACAGTGGCTATTAATCTTACTTTTCTCCACACCTCAAGAACAAAAAAGATCAAATTAAGAAATTGAAGTGGCATAGTTTAAACAAGAGAAATTGATAATGGTTGTATACAAAAAGTATTAATTATAAACATAATTTTTATTTTTGGCAGCCAGCACATGAGAAGGTAAAGCTTATGTTTTGCTGCTAAGGCACATTTCTTCTTCGGTAACCAATGAATTAAAACTTAGTAGTGTGTGGTTTTGTTTGTAAATGTTCTTCTTTCACCTTGTGTATAATCAATTATTTCAAAATTCTAACTAATAAAGCTTATTTGTATTATGAAATATGTTAACTAAAATCTTATAGTAGGAGTTGCAGACTTAAAGCTAATTCTGCATTTAAAAATAATGTTGTCAATTATTTATTTAGAATACATGTTGTTAGGCTAATTGGCTTCTTCAAAAGGTACACTATCTTCAAAGCTAAAAGGAATAATTTCTTCAATGGGTAGCCAATAGCTAGGTTCTGTAAAAGAAAGACACTTAGTAACAAAATGATTACAGTAAGTTTCACTGAACAGAAAACTCACCAACACTTGAATTCATGTCCCCATTTTCAGAATCTGCTCCATGTTGGCTATTACTGGCATGATAGTTGCTCATAGCTTCTAATTTGATTTTTTTCACCTTCATTGCTTCGGCGATAGCTGCATTGGTAGCAGCGGCAGCTGCTGCAGCTGCTGCTGTCAAACCTTTAAAGAATAAATTAATAATGAGGTAATGCAAATTCTGATTTTTCACATAAGAGTTCATGTACTTAATACAACACATATACAAACATATTGGAGTATCTGATTCTTTTATGTAATACTCTCATATTGTATATTCATTCCCAATGAACTAATGAAAGAACATTGATAGAATGGACAGAACGCTCTCCCAACTCCCACATCAGTATTAGCAGAAGCATAATTCATACATAGAAGGATAATAGTAGAAATAAGGCCAGAATTCTCTCTCAAACAACTCTATCTAAATATGTCATTCCCTGCCTGCTTCCAGTGCTGTCCACCTGCCTAATGAGGGCAAAAATATAACCTGCTTAACAATCCACCAAGCTTTTCACTAGACCTGGAAAGCTAGCTAATCACCCTAAATCTCCCTGTTCTCATGCCTCACTCCCCCTGTGTTGAACTTGGTCCCAAGGCCCACCTGTGCTCTGTGTCTTCAAGCCTGCACTTTCTCACAGACCATCGAATGTCCCAGATGACTCTTCTTCTCATCCTCCAGTATTCTAGTCCCAGAGTCAACCCTTCTAATCACTATGCCATGATATTTATCCAAAGTTTGTCTCTGTTCACTAAGAAAATGACAGGTAAGAGTGACCATGAGGGGACTTCCCTGGTGGTTCAGTGGTTAGAATCCGCTTGCAATGCAGGAGATAGTTGTTTGATCCCTAGTCAAGGAACTAAGATCCCACATCTATGGAGCAACTCAGCCCGTGTGCCGCAACTACTGAGCCTGCACCTTCTGGAGCCTGCACTCTAAAGCTACTGCTCCTGCACACCACAATGAAAGAGCCATGTGCCACAAGACCTGATGAAGCCAAATAAATAAATAACCTTTGTTTTTAAAGGAGTGATCATGAAATTAGAAATAACAGTGAGACCAATATGGAAGAGCAGAAAGAGAAGTGTCAGCTTTAGGTACAGGCTTCAGGTATCCAGCAGAGGTTTCAGAGCAGTGTGAACTTCTAAGTCAATTCACTTCATCCTGACATTCTTCATCGCTTCCCTGGTGGCTTAGACGGTAAAGAATCCGCCTGCAATGCAGAACACCCAGGTTCGATTCCAGGGTCAGGAAGATCCCTTGGAGGAAGCCATGGCAATTCACTCCAGTATTTTTGTCTGGAGAATCCCATGGATGGAGAAGCCTAGCAGGCTATAGTCCATGGGGTCACAAATAGTTGGACATGTCTGAGCACTACGTGAATGATTTCTCTTAACTTTAGAACTTTGACGTCTATGAAAGGATATACCCTCCCACTGCCCTCATTCTTTTTGCTGTGGCTGCTTCAGAGCTGGCTACAGTGCTTCAGCCAGCTCTGAATTTATCTGCATGATTTATTTCCACTCGCAGCTGGTGGATTAGAGACTGAACACCTCTCTCCTCCTTTTCCTCCCCACTAATCATCGCTTCTAGTTACTACAGCAAATAAGTTACTGCCTCAGGAATTAAAGAAAGTTTTGTTTTTGTTTTCCCCTAGAAACCTCTGCTTTATTTGAGAGGTTAGGGGAAGACCTCACCTTTCCTTCAGATCCGACCAAAAACATCCTGACAACTTTCACCCCAATGCAACAAAACTTTCAGACTGGATCTTTGCATGACAAACTGATAATCACCCCCTAAAAAGGCATTGGTCTGAACTAAAGGAATTCATTGGGTCTGAACTGAACACTTATTGCCATTTAAGTCCCAACTTGAACTGATTCTCTCCTCTTCCTATGATTGAATTTACTCCCCAGTTACTCATTTCCTTCAAAGATGTTTCAGAACATTTTCTTTCCTGTTCTCTTAAAATTCTGTTTGTGTTTCCCAGAAAATCTCTCTTCCTCAATTCGCCTTGTCACCAGTGTGAACATCCCACTTGTCCTTTCCCTTTATTGGCTGGTGTTGTCCCATCTCCAATTTATGACACATCTTTATCTTTGATTTATGCAGCAGGTAAATCTTGTTCCATAGTATGCAAGTAAAAAAGAAAAACTACAACTTGAGATATGAGTGTTATTATTGGGTAGATCTGAATCAAGCTCAGTAGTATGAAACATAACTATGCATGATATGGCCTTACATAAGCTATAAAATCTCCTTAAGTATGTTTTCTTCATCTGTGAAGTCATCCTATTCATGAAGGGATAATAGAAGGATTAAATAATATAAATTGTGTGAAGAATGCCACATTACGTTTAGTAAAAATTAGGCAGGCCTTGTGTTCTAGTTTTTACTTTAATAAGTCAAGCCCAGTCTTAGCTATGACTCCTGCAGGATATGATGAGCTGACCACATCCCCCTCAGCTCGAAGATCCTAATTCTCCTTATCTGCCTGCATTAACCCTTGGCTTTTAAAAATGTTCCAATAATTTTACTATGAAAAGAGTACTTATGGTACACTTCTATTTTCCCAATTGACATTTTTCTCCCCAGGTTTACATTTCTAATATAAATTCCAACAGATAGTTGTGTGTATGATACACATACATGCTCTAACTTAACTACAATACTTTTAAAATATTCTATTTTCAGTATGGTTTCATGATGACAAGAAGAAAGCTATTACATTTGCAACAGTTGCTGATTTTAGTTCTACTAACTCACCTTGATGTTTGATGAGTCCTCAAATTTAATTCTTTAATAACTTTCCAATTCAGCCAATTTTCTCCATCTCTACTGGCTCTCCCTAGTCAAGCTGTCGCTATTTCTTCCATGGAGTATTGTAATTATTCTTAACAGCTTGTACTTTCTCTACTTTCAATCTCTTATGATTCATGCAGCAGTCAACATAACCTTATGGAAATGGAAATCCAATCCTGGCAGTCATTGCCTGCTTTGAGGAGCAAGCTGGGTGTTTCATGTGACTGTGAGGGCCCTGGGTGCTCAGCTCCACCAGGTTCCTTTTGCTCTCTGTGCTTCAGAAACATAGACATCTTTCTCATCTTCTAACAGATATTTCCTCTTTCAAATTAGACTCTGCACATGGTGTTCAAACTTTCTAGAAAAGCTGTCCAGTCCCATCCCCCAGACCTGTCCCTGCATCCATCATGGGATGGCTTAAAGATGATGCTCCACAGGGAACAGGCTCAAGATCTTGACTCTTTAATCGGCTTCCTTAGTGGTTCAGACAGTCAGTATATGCCTACAATGTAGGAGACCCAAGTTCAATCCCTCAGTCATGAAGATCTCCTGGAGAAGGAAATGGCTAACCACACTAGCATTCTTTTTTTTTTAATTAGTTTTTAGTTTGTTTTGCTTTACAATACTGTATTCGTTTTGCTATACATTGACATGAATCAGCCACGAGTGTACATGAACTCCCAATCCCGACCCCCCACTCCCCTCTCCCGCCCCACACCATCTCTCTGGATTATCCCCGTGCATCAGTCCCAAGCATCCTGCATCCTGCATTGAACCTAGACCAGCGATTCGTTTCACTTATGATATCATACATGTTACATTGCCACTCTCCCAAATCATCCCACCCTCTCCCTCTCCCACAGAGTCCAAAAGGCTGTTCTATACACCTGTGTCTCTTTTGCTGTCTCGCGTACAGGTTCTTGCCTGGAGAATCCCATGTACAGAGAAGCCTGGCAGGACCAGTCTGCAGCCTTACAAAGAGTTGGACATGACTCTGTGACTAACATTTTCATTTCACTTTTCTTTTTTCAGTGGAAGCAGGCTTAAGATTCTGACTCTTCAATCTACCTGGGAAGAGCTCCAATACTTCAAGAGTCAATCTAAGACTTGCTTATTTTAAAGAGCTGATTTTTCCCACCCTACTCCACAAGAGTAGAGCTTGTCTTCTCAGCTCTGTTGAATGAGAATTTGTCTTCTCTGTGCATTAGAATCACAGAGCTTTAAAACCATACAAAGAGCTGAGTTCTATCATCTGAGAAGTTGTATACTTGAGTTGAATTTATTGCTTCTTGGGTTACTTTAATGTGAAATCTGAGAACACAAACTCACTACCTTAAACTTTTTTTTTTTTTTTGAGGGGGAGAGTGGGGAGAGGGATGTTGCTCGGGGGCTTAGTTAGGGCTGACACCTCTAACTAGGTTATAACACCAAATTAATACAAGTATTTCAAACACTGAAGCCAAAGCCTGGCACAACTTGTATCTGAATGAAAAAAAAAAAAAAAAAGTTTCTGAAATTGGATTACCTGGAAAGCCACAAGAGAAATATGGGCATTATTTTGACAATATTGGGCTTCCCTGGTAGCTCAGCTGGTAAAGAATCCACCTGCAAGGCAGAAGACCCGAGCTTGATTCACGGATCAGGAGGATCTGCTGGGAAAGGATAGGCTACCCACTTCAGTATTCTTGGACTTCCCTGGTCCTTCAGCTTGTAAAAAATCTGCCTGCAATGTGGGAGAACTGGGTTTGATTCCTGGGTTGGGAAAATCCCCTGGAGAAGGAAACAGCTACCCACTCCAGTATTCTGGCCCGGAGAACTCCATCGACAATACAGTCCATGGGGTTACAAACAGTCGGACACAACTAAGCAACTTTCACTTTGACAATATCAATGTATGCCATTAAAAACACTTTATATATATTGCAGTCAATAAAAATATACTAACAGTAGCAAATCTCATTAACTTAATAATAGGCATTTACTCTCCATTGCTGGAGACAATTACAAAAGTCTCACCTTCACTTCTCCATTTATTGCACTTTCTGTTGGCCTTGTCATAGCCCTTTCAAATCTCTAATGTAATTCTCAAATCCCCCTGGCTTGCTGCCTCTAGTAAAAACTTAGTTTAGAATATAGACACTGACTTTAGAAAGAGGTCCCATTGTATATTTTGTTCCCTATTGAAGCTGCCTTTGAAAGAACAGTGTAACAAATTCACAAAAAATCTCCAATGTTTTGTCTATATTTCATAGAGAATACACAGTGTTAAAACTCTTCCTATGTAATCAAGAATGGTTTGCTAGTGCAATATGCATGGACCTAGAGATCAACACAATAAGTGAAATAAATCAGGCAAAGAGAAATATCATATGATATCACTTATATGTGGAAATAAAAAATGATACAAATAAACTTATTTACAAAACAGTCTCACAGACTTAGAAAACAAGCTATGGTGACCAAAGGAGAAACTTCATGGAAAGATAAACTAGGAGTTTGGAATTAATGGATACACATTACTGTATATAAAACAGAAAAACAACGAAGACCTAGCACCTAGCATATAGCACAGGGGACTATATTCAATATCTTATAATAGCTTATAATGGGAAGGAATACGAAAAAGTATAAATATGCTTATATATGTATATAACTGAATCACTTTGCTATATATCTGATGCTAACAAAACATTGTAAATCAACTATATCCAATATGAAATAATTTAAAAAAGAATGGTCTGCTTGTGTAAACACTGGTAATCCATAACATTTACCACATACTTTTTCTCCCTGTGTAAGCTTTTCCTACTTAGAACTCTTTCCACTTGCCTCATATTCAGATTTCATGATATTCTCCTTCAATATCCTACCCTGAAACAGCGCATTTATGACTGCTTTTAACTCTTCCCAAACAAAACAAGTCATTTTTTTCCCTAAGAACTAGGTAATCCAGTTTCTCGAAGTGATAATCTATATCAAATAGAGCTGCAGAGCATGGTAAAGTGGAAGATTATCTTCCCTGGGGCCATATTCACAGAATCTGTTTCTGAGATGGGCTTTCCCTCATAGCTCAGTTGTAAAGAATCCACCTGCAATGTGGGAGACCTCAGTTCCATTCTGGGTCGGGAAGATCCCTTGGAGAAGGGATAGGCTACCCATTCCAGTATCCTTGGGCTTCCCTTGTGGCTCAGTTGGTAAAGAATCCACCTGCAATGGGAGATCTAGGTTTGATTCCTTGGTTGGGAGGATTGTATAGTCCATGCGGTTGCAAAGAGTCAGACATAACTGAGCGAATTTCACTTTTCATTTCTGAGAGATGGACTGAAAAATCTGTATTTTTATCTTTCAACAAGTTGATTCTCTGCCCTTAGATTATTTGATGACAATAATATACCATATTAAAGTGTGGCTGCATTTTACAATAAAAGCTTAATTAGCCTGGTAGTGGTTTTTGAAAGTGAGTATAGTTAAGAATCAACAAGGTAAGACACTGCAATGGATTTTGAAAGTGATTATAGTTCAGAACCAACAAGGAAACTTGCTAAAATACAAAATTAGGATGACTCAGTCATCAGGATCTGAGATACACTGCTGTAGACTCAGACTCAGAACTGTAGGTTCAGACTTTGGAAAACTGAGTCTTCTATGCCTATAGCTTAGCACAGCAGAAGCAAAGAGGCCAGCCAGGTAACGCTGCACTTCTGTGTGATATCAATGCAGTAGTTGTGTACGTGATTAAGTCAACCAGCCACTTACATTGACAAATCTATTTGGTATATACAGTAACTGCTAACCAAACAGCTTGAGTAACTTCTCCTGATTCTTCAATCACGTAGAATTTTTATTGGATTTCTTTCTCTCTTTGGGGGAAAAAGGGTGTGTGTGTGTGTGTGTGTGTGCACGTGCGCACGCATGTGTGCATGTGCACAGTGAAGAAACAAATAAATGAATAAAGAATCTCTCCCACTAAGGAAAGATTAAATCATTTATTTTACTTCCTTAAATTTTCTTTTTTATATGCCCCAAGAACAATCATAGTATTTTATACACAAAGATCAAAAGATGCACTAAACTGTGTAGTCAAATATAGTGTAAATTTATTTTATTTTAAAATATTTTAAACCCTATTTTATCATCATAATGGGGAGACTTTAATGTGTGCTTAAAATTCTGTCACTGATAAAATAATGTATTGAAAGACAGTTTGTTTGTTTTTTTTTAAAGTTTTCCTTCAGAGAAAGGATAATAAGTCATGTATACATTGTGAAATTCCTAGACCCTATATTGGCCCTCAGAAAAGGGACTGTGAATCAAACTTCAGTTAAAATCCATAGGCCTTAGAGCATGAAGAGATATTTAGTTTTTTTTTTTCTATCTGATCTTTATAAACTGTCACTTACAAAAGAATGAGCATATTTTTACACAGCATTTAGAAATACAGCTTGTCATATTAACGTTTGAATTACACTACAAACTCATTACTGTGGGCTCCATTCTGTTTACTCCTTCAGAGCAAATTCTATATTATCTTTTACCTAGCTATTGTTAGATTATTTTTTATCTTGGATTATAGCTTTCTTTTCATAATACTTTTATTTTTTGATGCACCATGAAAATCTTTTACAGTTCTTTTTGAAAAAGTGACTGACATGGGAATTACTAGTTATCTAAACTCACTATCATAAAAACAGTAAACATATGGTGGCTGAAAGAAACACTTTAAAGAGTCGTACAAACTTTCGACAACATTTTTATGAAATAATGCAGTAAGTTATGTAATTCCTAAACCTTCAAAATTCCTATCTTTAAAACAGAGACACCAGTTCCAATCAGTAGTGTTGTGGGGAATAAAGGCAAAATAATGCACACAACAGCTAAACCCTCTGCAAATGGTAATAAATATTTTCAAGTAACCCATAAAATCCAGCACACCTTTATTTAGTTTTACATTTGTTCAATTATTCACAAAAATGCAAATATGACAAAAGCTATCCAACAGTGTAGGGTTAAAATCTAGCCATTTGACAAATGGACACCTGAAAATCATGCTTCTATCCAATCTTTTGACTTAGTAGTCTATGTCAATCAAAGTTATCATAAAATCATTAACTTTCCACTCTGTGCTACATTGATACAAAGCCTTTGCTACTTTAAATTCAATTCCAAAATCCAATCCATGGGTTTATCATTTGGAAGAGAAGCAGGCATTATTATTGCTTAAGAGCCTTTTCCTTACAAAGATAGCATTTTCTTTTTGCTCTCAAATTTTATCAAAAGAGCTTTCAAATACTGTTATACATTTCTGACGGCTCTCTCGAAAAAGGGAAAAGTACCCCCATTCTATTTGTTTCAAATAAGTTAGTATCCCTAGTTATAAAGAGTAGATTACAACTATAGATTATAAATATCAATAAAAGAGACATATTGCTGTCAAATTCTTTCTCTGATCTGTTTATTTGCTCATTAACTTGAAAGGTCTAATCTTTGATCTTTGGTTTCAAAGACAACAAGATGACTTCCAAATGTTTGATATGTTGTCTACTTTTACATCACATTCCATATAAAATGTATTTTCCAAGACTTAATGGCTAAATAAAATTAGTTATAAGCAAGAGATAGTAAGCATTCAAAGTTTCCATATGATAGACTTTTTATGAGTCTGTCACTTTACCCAAACTTAGAAAAAAAAAATGCTTTAACATGCACTCATTTCTAGCCAATGGTAGTTATTATTAATATTCTGGAATTGATAAGTTATTTATGTCTGGCATTCTTCCTACTGATTATTCAGGGAGACAGGCGGCTTATAAATATCTCATCACTCCACCGTCACAGAAATTTCATCGACAGTGCTCATGCACAGCTATTAGCAATATGAATCTAACCATTACAAGAAGGAGGAAAATCGAACATGTGGCATTAATACGCAGTCCTGGTTCCTAACCATCTGATAGGCAGATGGTGTGAAGCGGATTCTCCAGCTGAAATGAAGGGGCACATCATTTAAAACCTTGTTTGCATTCTAACTGATATCAGTGCCATATTGATATACATGATACATCATGGCAGTATTTGAACAATCTAGTTTGTTTCAGTCATAAATGTTTACAACCTTGTTTTTTTTAATCTTATAAGCATGTTCAGAAGAGTGTATTTTTAATTTATGAAACCTATTGTTTACTTTGTTGAATTAGAAGATTAGAGAAAGCAAGAATATTAAATTACCTCAACCAGAGCAATATAACCAAGACAGATGAATAAAGTGGGTTTCTATTTTCAATAAGATAGTTAGTAAAGGAATTTTAAAATTAGCCCAGGCATTTTGTGCATTAATTCACTTATTCATTTAAGCCTTCTAGGTGTTTCTCCCCCAAGTGGCATACAGAGATACTTAATGCTTTATGTAGTCATTCATTTAAAATCCTTGCTGTGTGCAATTAATCTTGTCCAACAATTCGATTCAGAAAGTAAAACATCAAAAAGCATAGCTCATTTCAACAGTCATTACTGTGAAGTAATCTTTCTGCTCCTGACAGGTCCTATAGACTTTTTGCAAAACTCTATTGAAGGAGCATTGTAGGCTCCATATGAGTCTGAATTACAACTCAATTGAAATCACTCCAAGTCTTAGAAGAACTCTTGGCTCAATATAACAACTTGAAAACACCAGTACCTTTTTTCCACTCTGTCTTCTTCCTATCCTTATTTAAATGCCAGCTGTCTAAAAAACTGAAACCAATTTTCACAGTTATTTTATTTCTCAATACTTTCTATTAAATGGAAATTATGATTGAAATATGTCTGTCCTCACCATTAAATGATTAAATAACAGAAATGATAAGCAATTAGATTAAGTAACTTTACTGTAAAGCAGGAGAGGCTGAAGATTTTGAATGAGAGTTTTTCTCCTAAGGTACATTAGAAAAGAAAAATTGATCTTTGAGACTGTTAATGTAAACAGTCACTATACCAGTTTCCAGCTTGCAATTGGTTAAATTAGATTTTTAAATGTTTGGATTAACAACAAAAAATCTACTAATTTGGAGAAATATACAGGAAGTGTATTATAATCTTGATAATGACTAGTAAACCAAGTATACAAGTTTAGCTTTCTTTACTGATTAGCTTGAAATCTGCAGCTTCACAGAGTTTACAAAGTAACAGCAGTAGTGAAGTCAGAGGGAGTGAATTCCATGGGGATGTCATTGGCCACATGTAAAATCACTGAGAAATTTTCATGGAAGTTTTTGAAACGCTCAACTTCTAAACACTAACCCATAGAATCAGGCTGAAACAGAATCGATTCAAATGTTTAAATTACTATGATTTAAAATAAGAAAATATGCAATTTTTGGATGTTAAACCTGACACAATGTTTTGAATATAAAACTTTTACTTCTACTCCATCTGTTAACATTACCACCTTTAGAAAAATATTTAATAGACACTTGGAATCTAGACTTGTCACACACAGAGAAGAAAAAGACTTTATCTACTGCAGTTCTTTTATTTTACTGATGATGCAATTTAGGGGCACCTAGGTTAATCATTTCTATAAAGTTACACCATTAAATAATGATAGAGTAATCCCAATTCCCCTAACTCCATCTTCAGTACTGCCCACACTGACTCTGTCCATAAATGTAAAAAAAAAAAAAAAAGTACAGAATACAGTAAACTGGAATCATTGAAGGAAAATGAAAGTTGTTTGCTTAAGTAGCTTATGGATTGCACAGGAAGTCAATGTTATAGACACACAGATAATATCACAAGTATAAGTTAACCTCACTTAACAACCTGATAAATGTTCATTTGTGATTCCATTTTATAAATTTTAGAATCTATTTGTCGTGAAAACAATGATCATTCAACTTTCTTTTTGTTCAGTCACTAAGTCATGCCCAACTCTGCGACCCCATGGACTGCAGCACACCAGGCTTCCCGGTCCTTCACAATCTCCTAGAGTTTGCTTAAACTCATGTTCACCGAGTCGGTGACACCATCCAACCATCTCATCTTCAGTTGCTCCCTTCTCCACTTGCTCTCAATCTTTTCCAGCACCAGGGTCTTTCCAATGAGTCAGCTCTTTATTAGGGGGGCCAAAGACGGTAAAGCGTCTGCCTGCAATGCGGAAGACCCAGGTTCAATTCCTGGGTTGGGAAGTTCCCCTGGAGAAGGAAATGGCAATCCACTCCAGCACTCTTGCCTGGAAAATCCCATGGATGGAGAGCCTGATAGGCTACAGTCCATGGGGTCGCAAAGAGTCGGACACGACTGAGCGACTTATGTTGTTGTTGTTGGAAGTATTGGAGCTTCAGGATCAGTCCTTTTAATGAATATTCAGGGTTGATTTACTTTAGAATTGAGTTTCAACTTTTAGAATTGACATTCAACTTTGTGCACAAAACTTTTAACCTGTACTACTGATGAAATATATTGTTCATAACATTACCCTGATTCTTATATTTTAAATACAGAGTAACAAGAAATAGAAGAAAAGCAAATAAATTATTTTCCTCTCTATATCTCGAATACAGAACTGACAAATAAAAAAAAAAGAGGTAATCTTTGTCTTGAATTGTCAATAAATTACTCTTATTTCATTATTCCATTCTCCACTAAACTTAAGTTCTTACATTTGTCTATGGCCCAATATTTCTTACTACCTACATGACTCGTCAAACCAAATTACAAAAAGCATTGACCCCAAGCAGGTGGCTCTTACCAACCTGAGAATAACTGACAGTATTAACATTCTGAAAGGGTGTTTTTATAAGAGGCCACTTATCAATATATTGGTAACAGTTCAGGCAGGTAATAAGTGAAAGGAGAAAACGGTGTCATAAATTTAATTTCCAGTCAAAGAGTCACCTCATTGGCACTTTAGTCTAAGGATAATCTTTCCACTTGTTTTCTGCTTTTCTCAACACCATGTAAATCCTCTGCTAAATCCTTTGATACTTCAATAAGTCTCTCTTTTCTCCTTTTTCTAGACTCATGGTAACACACAGGGCTCTCAGTGTATGATTGTTGATGAAGAGAGGAGAAGATGAGAAAAAGTTATAAGAGAAGTGATTGTTTTGACATGTAAGTCGTGTCTGTGGGAGTTATCCAATGAGATAAATAACTGGAGACAGTCTAATCATAAAGTTTTTTTGATGCAGTAATATAAACCTTTTTAAAGTAAAAGACTCAAGAAATACATATATATATATATAAAAAACTTTACACACATATATATAAATGCATATTTTATATATATATATATATATATACATATATATACACATACATACACAGGGAGGCCTGGTGTGCTGCGATTCATGGGGTCACAGAGTCTGACACGACTGAGCGACTGAACTGAACTGAACTGAACTGAAGTGATACATATATAGATGGGCTTCCCTGGTGGCTCAGTAGTAAAGAATCACCTGCAACACAGGAAGCGTACATTGGATCCCTGGGTCAGGAAAATACCCTGTAGAAGGAAAGAGCAACCCACTCCCACATTCTTGCCTGGGATCCCATGGACCGAAGAGCTTGGCAGGCTACAGAGCATGGGGATGCAAAAGAGTCAGACACGACTTAGCAACTAAACAACAACATATATATATATAATGTATATAAATAATATATTATATATAATGTATATATATGTGTGTGTGTGTGTGTGTATATATATATAATGACACATACACACTTTCTAAATAGAGGTCAAGATCTGAGTTAAGAACAGTATATAGCCATGTTCATGGAATAACAATAAAGAAGGAAATAGCAACCCACTCCAGTATTCTTGCCTGGAGAATCCCGTGGACAGAGGAGCCTGGCAGGCCATGGTCCATAGGGTCACAGAGAGTCAGATACGACTGAAGCAACTAAGCACACACAGAATAACAATAGGATAAGAATGCAAAGACTATTTGAAGCAATATATTCTTCACACTTTTGTCATTAGGTTCTTATATTTATTCCATCATTTCATTGAATCTCCATATTCAGCCTATAAGTAATGTATTTTTCTTATCTGATTTCAAGAAAAATATGAATGGTGATAGCTCAATTATAGTGTTTGGAAAAGTAGGGTTTTGGTTGCTGCTTTAAAGCCGGACTATGGAGAAGAATAATTCTGATTAATTCAGAAAAATAGATACTTCCATGTGATAAGGAAGATCAAAAAAAAATATAGCTCTTCGATCATAACTTCAAATTATTCATCCTTCTCTAGAGGGTGGCGGGAAGCCTTTATCATGGCATGCTTTTGTAGTCATGTCATGATATTTAATTTTCTTAGTGTAATTTATACCAGTTACTTATAATGTATGATTTTGAGACAATCTTGTACTTTATTGTTCAAAAAATAAATGCTATGTTCAAAATTGATGCTTTTGAACTGTGGTGTTGGAGAAGACTCTTGAGAGTCCCTTGGACTGCAAGGAGATCCAACCAGTCCATTCTGAAGGAGATCAGCCCTGGGATTTCTTTGGAAGGAATGATGCCAAAACTGAAACTCCAGTACTTTGGCCATGTCATGCGAAGAGTTGACTCATTGGCAAAGACTCTGATGCTGGGAAGGATTGGGGGCAGGAGGAGAAGGGGACGACAGAGGATGAGATGGCTGGATGGCATCACTGACTCAATGGACGTGAGTCTGAGTGAACTCCGGGAGTTGGCGATGGACAGGGAGGCCTGGCGTGCTGCGATTCATGAGGTTGCAAAGAGTCGGATACGACTGAGTGACTGAACTGAACTGAACCGATGTTCAAAATGATTTCAACTTTGAGGTTTGATTAGTATCAATCTAGCTCACCTAGGAAAAGAGCAAGTGGATGTTGAGGAAAATTACCAACAGTTGGCATTACATTATTCACTTCTTTCTCTCTTTTTTGTTTTTTTGCTGCAAAAATCATTACAACAGAAAGAGATATCTAATTTCTAATATGGCAAGAAATGCAACTCTTTTGTACATTCCAATAAAACCTTTCACTTTATTTCAAAACAATAATAATTTAGAGCAAATGTTCCATTTTCCTTACATCTCTTCATTTATGAGTGAAGTTTGTCATTAGACTGATCCAATGGCTTCTCTTGACCTAATTTATGTTGTACCATGAGATTCTATTAAAAGAAACTAAATCACTGCAGTAGATTTATTCACCTTAAATAATTTAAGCTAATTGAAAAAGAACCAAACTGAAACTAAAACACTTCTCTCAAGCATCCAACTTCTGCATATCAATTAGTAATTTAAACAACCAGCTAATCAAAACAGCTTCATGTGAAACATGGGCCTTGCTGTGTACACATTTCTGTACTTCCATGAAGCTGAAGAAAGAAATAAATGTCAAATTTGAACCTGAAATCATATGTATCTATTCTGGAGTCATTCAGTTCAGCCACTCAGTTGTATCCGACTCTTTGCAATCCAATGGACTGCAGCACACCAGGCCTCCCTGTCCATCACCAACTCCCAGAACCTACTCAAACTCATGTCCATCACATCAGTGATGCCATCCAACCATCCTATCCTGTGTTATCCTCCTCTCCTCCTGCCTTCAATCTTTCCCAGCATCAGGGACTTTTCCAATTAGTCAGTTCTTCCCATCAGGGGGCCAAACTATTGAAGTTTCAACTTCAGCATCAGTCCCTCCAATGAATATTCAGGACTGATATCCTTTAGGATGGACTGGTTGGATCTCCTTGCAGTCCTAGGGACTCTCAAGAGTCTTCTGCAACACCACAGTTCAAAAGCATCAATTCTTTGGCGCTCACCTTTCTTTATAGTCCAACTCTGGAGTCATTAGGCAATTCCAATAAAATATTTTCACTGATGGATTTGAGACTTTTCTCAATTTACCCAAACAATTTTGAAAAGAACACATTGCAAAATGAGAGAAATATCTGGAAAATTATATCTAATCACTCATCTGGCAACACATATGGCATTTCAAATTTATAACATACCTTAAGCAAAACAAAATTTAAAACATTACTGCTATTCACAAAAGTTACTTTTTCATAATAAACAGAAACTGAACTCCTATGGGTTAGTTTAAAATAAAGGATCTAGTCTAATATTATTATAATTATATAATTTTCTTCTCACACTTCTTGTTGGTAAAAGTTATCAAATATCAATTTAAGTTATGTTAATAGTAGCTTATCAAGTTATTGCAAATTATACTATGTTAATTGTCCCATCATTATAGAACTCCATTTGTAAAAGCAATGGTCATTTTTCTCATGCAATTATTTATTTTATAATTCAGCCTTTGTTAATACCTGGAGTGTGTGGCCTAATCACTCATAAGACATTTTACAAAGAATTACAAAGCTTTTTGCAGTATTTTTGCCATACATCTTCCTTCTGAGAATTAGAAAATTCAAACATAACTTTATCTTGGAAGTAAAGCTTTTTGAAATATTGCTAAAGTGCATATTGAATAAAGACAACACACTTAAGCGGACTTTTCCCCCTTTAAACAGCATTCATCTTTTCAAAAGCAATAGATTCTCAGTCCACACGGAGTCTATTGCATTATTCATTTCATGTGCAACCTCATGCTGGACCATAAATTGTTACTTTATCTAATCAAAGGAGACTTAACTCTACAGAAGGTCAAAGGTTTAATTTTGTGAAGTATTATCTTACGCTATGAGTTTAACCGAAAAATAGAAGAAGAAAAACAGCCAAGAAACTGGTAATAAATGAACCTTTATTGCCTCAGGCATTGGCCTAGTTAATAAACTTTCATTGAAGGTTTCTTTCAACTGTTACGGACAATGAGAGGAAAAAAATCTTAAATTACAGCCATGTGTGACTTTTAAAGCAGTCATTCTTTTTTATCTCAACCTCCCTAGCTCAGGAGAAAAAAAAGACAAAGAAAGATTGTCTTCGATCTCTTAACCAAAAATGTATGTTTCTAAACAGATGAAAAAGTGCAGATAAACTTTTCTAAAAGCAGAGGTCAGCTTTGAACAATATAAAAAAATGCATTCTTTAGGTGTTGAATCTTAGTGAACAATCTCTCTAGCAAAATGTAAAACTACAAAAAGGAGGAAGAAGACAAGCTGTTTCTGCAAAATATAACTCTTAAATTGGGTCTTCTACTTAGCAAAATATGATGCTTTATTATCTCACCATTAGTGCACAAATTCACCATAGATTTAAAATTAATTAAATACACTATAAATAAGTACATTATTTATGTACTGTCCGCCCTGTTTTAGACCAAAAAAAAAAAAAAAACTTTCTATTTTCAGAATCAAATACACTTAGAAGCTAAATAATTCATGCTATTGTTAGGCAATTCAAATTTTTAAGAAGTCTATCTATTAGCTGACACTCTCAACCAATAATCACTCATGAGTAGTTTTTTTTTTTTTTCCATTATTTTCTAGAGAAGAAAATGAACTGAATTCTTCTGAATTAATATTCCCTTTTTTGTCTGAGATGTGTACTGCTACCCTGGTGCTTACTCTTTTGATTTCAATTGGCATGGAAAACTTCTTTCCATCCTCTCACTTTCAGTCTGTAGGTATCCTAGATCTGAAGTGGGTATGTATAACTGAACTACTTTGCTGTACACCTGAAACTAACAAAATACTATAAATCAACTATATCCCAACATAATTAAAATTGTTTAAAAATTTTTTTAAGAAGCACTATACTGAGCATAAAAGTTATTATGACCTTGATTACAATATCTTTATCTCCACACTACAGCATAAACAAGATAGATTCTCACATCACCAAAAGGGTTCACCTAAGCTGTGAGAAAGGAAAGATGCCATTTTCTGCATTTTACTTTAGATATCCTAAAACACAAGGGAAAGAGGCCTGGCTTGACACTCTGAACTGGACACCTATACTAGATTCTATTCACAAAGCACATCACTCTCAGCAGGGCATCCAACCCTGTTCCCACCTGGCAGCATATGGACAGAATTGGGCTGTACTTCATTCTAAGAACATGTCCCCAGGATGCTATCTTGGCCACCTTTGAATCCAAACATGATAGCTGCTTACACCAGCATGACCACGTAAAAGTGGGACCAGGCTCCCTACTAAGAAATGCACTTCACACAGCTGGGAGACACTGCGTTCTCCTAGGGTCGAGGATGTAAACATGTTCATAGTAGCAGCTTTGCTTCTTTACTATATTTGCCTATAAGAGAAAGAGAGACTAAGGAGAGAGAAGGAAACCTAGAAATTAAAGATGTTTTACCATGAATTCTGAGCGGGAAAAAAAAAAAAGTCAGGTTATTGGCATAGAAAGTTGGGGATAAAAACATAGTTCTTCCAAAAACGTAGTTAAATCTGGATATCAGAAACTGAAGCATAGTGAGGCAATTCATTTCATTAATTAGTAGATGGTTTTAGAATCAATGAATAGTTCTGGATTTCATGCAAAAAATCATGAAGTACTACTCAAAGGTGACAGTGAAAAATACTTTCAAAAAATAAACTTTTTTTTTCCACACTCTATTTTCTACCTAGTTTGTAAGCATGCATATGGTTGGGGAGCAAAAGCAAGAAACAGTGAAGAAAATGAAGAGACATAAACTACTAGAATAGAAACACTAGATATAAATGTGTATAGTAAATGGCTATTGCGTGCATTTGTGGATAAAGAACTTAGTAACAACAAGGATGGTCATGCTTTATATAAATTTCAGGTTTTTTTTTTAATTACCAGTTTTTGTAAAAGGCTGAGGAACACTTAGAAAGTAACCCCAAGGTCAGAGAAGCATGGGAGAATAATGAAAACAGGTATCACAAATCCAATTCTTCATTCCATTAATCAAAGTTTTATGGGTTTGGGAAAGTTTTGCTACAGTACACAGAGAGGATAAGAAAAAAGAAAGATCAAGGGAATTCAAAGGATTTATTAAAAGTGCAGACAGTAACTCTGACTAGTGTTTTAGCTAGATAGACACAATTAATTAATTGTAACGTTGTGAAACTCGAAAATGCTGAAAGAACGTGCTCATGCCTGCAATGCAGTAATGTAGCAAAATACTTAAAATCTTTCAACCACCAGGAGCTTTTGTTGGTTTTTTAACCTAATCCACAGCTTGACATAGATCCTAGGGTAATGGAACACAGTTCTTTGATTGAAATAATATCTAAACATTGCCTCACTAGCCCGGTGGCCTAATAGAAGTCTGTCTCTCTGAAACTTGAGAAATTTAAGTTTGGAAACAAACTCAGACACTGAGCTCCGACTTGTAAGTCCTTCAGGAAAAGCCTTTGAGACAGGACTATGCCCTTTCTAGTTTAACAAGACCAAAAACAGACATAAAACTTCTGCAATAGCTTTTCTTCCAAACAATGAGACAGTCAAAACAAATCATTTAGTTCAGCCACTAAAAAGTGACAATAAAACAACAGTACAGTGTTGATAATCACAGAGTCTAATATATGTCATTAAAAAGCTAAGTATTTCCACCAGTGACCCATTCCACCAGCTTTCTTCATTTTCATGTGAAAATCTGAGAAATATGCACGTTATTATTCCAAAGAAAGTTGATCCATATTGTTTGTCAATTTCAGTCATGTGGAAATTTTCAAAGCGTTTAAAGACACACAAAAATATCTGAAAAGGTATTAATGTATACCATATAGTAGGGAGAAATCAGTATCATGTTCTAGTCAATGTGCCTCAAAATTTGCAATAATGATAAAAAAGCACACTAGAACATTTAGTGAGAGAGAAGTAACTTGTAAGTCTGCACTTGCAGGAGTAAATACACTCTGATTAAACTCTGAAACATAAATGCAATAAAATCTTCATTTCATTGTGTAACCTGATAAACTCAAATAAACATAGAATATATACAATTACTATTTATCAATATCCAAGCATCTGGTAGAAACTGTTGAACAAATAACTGGAAAGATATGGGTAGCAACAAAATCTACCTGAAGCTGTAGCCAAATTCTAATTTTGCTTAGATGCCATGCTTATAATATTAAGTGATGAAAATGATTATTTACTTAGTATCTGTTACCTGACATTATCATATCACTCTATAAACATGTTTAATAAAAATGATACTAGAATGACAACTGAAACAAACTGTGTGTGTGCATGCATGCTAAGTTGCTTCAGTTGGGTCCGACTCTTTGAGACCCTACAGACTGTACCCTGCCAGGCTCCTCTGTCCATGGGATTCTCCAGACAAGAATACTGGAGTGGGTTGCCATGCCCTCTTCCAGGGGATTGAACCTGGAAGACATCTCTTATGTCCCCTGAATTGACAGGAGGGTTCTTTACCATTAGTACCATCTGGGAAGCCCTGAAACAATCTGCACACTGTCACAAATGTGAAGTCTTGACATAGTTTATCATATTCTTAAGGAATAAGCTGTGAAGTTAGGTGGGAAAGCAGAGAGAAAGAAGGAAAAATCCCCAAATTACATAATAATAATATAATCCTAAAATCACAGCAGTCCTTCAGCAAAGAATTTCAGGAGCACAACTGCTGCTGCTGCTAAGTCGCTTCAGTCATGTCCGACTCTGTGCAACCCCACAGACGGTAGCCCACCAGGCTCCCCTGTCCCTGGGATTCTCCAGGAGCACAACTAGAGCTGGTTAAATCAGTAGGTCAGCCATGTCGAGGACCCAAATCATTTCCATACTTCCTTTCTGCTGTCCTCAATATACTGGAAAACATCTCCATGTTAGTAAGTTGGGTACAATAATTTTAAGCAACCAAATAAAAAGAAGGGAGCTGTTTTTTCTATATATTTTTATTTATCCCACAAAGAATTCATCATCAGGAGACACCTTAAAGAATCACCAGTCAGAACACACTAGCCATAATTGTATCACCTGATCATGCCAGATCATGGTTGGAGAAGAAAATGATTTTTTTCAATAAAATAAAGATTATGTTATAAAGGAAGAAAGAGATAAGAAGTTATTGGATAGCAACTAACAACACCTATAATAAAAGCTTATTGAGGAATATTGAAGAAAATCATCAGCTGTGTCACATAGAAGCCCAAATACTTTGCCATTTTAAATCTCTCATCCTTTTAAATCTTTCCCATACTTGCTCAACAGATAGCATGTACCCAGATTCACAGGATAACATAATTGTTTTTGTTTTTTCTCCAAGCACTATTTTACTTCTTATAATGAAGTCTTTGTACAGAAGAGTTCCAAAAAACTACAGTTCAGTTCTGTTCAGTTCAGTTGCTCAGTCATGTCTAACTCTTTGCATCCCCATGAACCGCAGCACGCCAGGCCTCTCTGTCCATCACCAACTTTTGGAGTCCACCCAAACCCATGTCCAGTAGCCATCTTGATTTTTATATTTAGAGCTACCAGGAACAGAAAAATGAAATGATGCTCAATTGCTTTGAGATTCCTTTCCCACATCTAGCTGGCTGGATTTGTCCACAGAATAAACAATAGATGGCATGCCTATAGAATATATAATAAGACAGTGTCCTTCATTTGATTGCTGGACAATTGAAATTATACTAGACAAATCTTATGGAATATGACACCAAGGAAGAGGTCTCTTTTGAGCTATATCAGTCATTTAAATATTTCTTATGATAGTGAGATGGCTAAAGCCGGTGTTGATATTTTCAATGCTTTGATACAGTACTAAAACCGATTCATGTTCTTTCCTCCTAAGGATGCAGACCAGTGTAGGAAAACTTGGAGCAGCAACCAGAGAGCTCAAGAGAGGGAAAAGAATGAGACAGAGAGAGAAGGAGAGAGGCGACAGTAGCTTTAAGTGTTCACATATCTGTTGCAAAGTCTTTTCCTGTTTCCTCTAAGATCTGAGTTTCAGTTTACCTTCCGTCATTGGGTGGTTGGCCTCCATTTGGAACATCTAATTTCTGAAACTTTCAGTTAAATTTGCCCCAGCTATAATAAAGAGGATCATGAATTGCCTGTGTCCCACAGAATTAGCAAGAACATTAAATTACATAAGCTAAGCTAAGTCACTTCAGTCATGTCTGACTCTGTGATCCCATAGACGGCAGCCCACCAGGCTCCCCTATCCCTGGGATTCTCCAGTCAAGAACACTGGAGTGGGTTGCCATTTCCTTCTCCAATGCATGAAAGCGAAAAGTGAAAGTGAAGTCGCTCAGTCATATCCTACTCTTAGCGACCCCATGGACTGCAGCCTATCAGGCTCCTCCATCCATGGGATTTTCCAGGCAAGAGTACTGGAGTGGGGTGCCATTGCCTTCTCCGTTAATTGACATAGGATGTGTGAAAAATGGTCATAGATGTTTCATAATGACAGTTTCCTTACTTTCTTTGTCTTGCTATTGTTCCATCAGAGTTGGTCCTTCTGTCTTTTTTTCTTTTCTTTTTTTTTTTTTTTTTGCTATTACTATCCCCACTCCTGACAGAGCTGCCACTACTTGTACAGAACAAATGACAGAGCCAGACCCATGACATCACACCCATAAATTGTTCCTTCAACTGTATTTCCCAAGATCAATAATAGAACTTGGTAGAAAAATATATTTCTCATAAAGATTTTTGTTTTATAAGTACCTGCATGAATGAACTCTGGATCAAATTTCAAGATCATACACAATTTGAATCCACAATGTACAAAATGACCTTACACAACTCATTTAAACTACCCTGGAAATGAAACTGATAAATGATATCATAGTGGTTATCAAAATCAAATGAGGGAATACACATAATGAACTTCTATCGTGCACAGCACAACAAAAGCACTTGACATGTGTAGGCTATCGTTATTGTCCTTAACACTAAAAGACACTAATATTCACAACACAATGTCATAAGGAAAATGGTTTTAAGAGATAGAAACAATTTTAATACATGTTCTAAGCAAAGGGAATATATATTTTGCAAAAAATGCAAGTAATTTTCATTATACTACACATTATTATCACATATATATATATATCACATTTATATTACGACAAGAAATATATTATGGTGCAGTCACATCAAAAAAGAGGTCCAGTTGTATGGATACAACCAACATTACTTAACAAAAATCCCCAAAAGTAAGTTAAGGTTTTAAATATATAGTCACTAAATCATCAGATTCAGATATTGTGTTGGCAGTGTCTTAGAAATCAGAATCTCCTAATCCAGACTCACTAGCATATCTACTTGTCCACTAACGGGTTAAGCATTCTTAGCTTCCTGCCCCCCACACACATTGTTTCTTTAAGCACATATCCGATGCCCTAAACATATTTATAATTTTTATATGTACTGTTTACTCACAGTGAAATATTCAATAGTGGAGAAAAAGTACAAGAAGATTCAAATGGATAAAAATGCCCTAGCTATTTGCCTATTATTCCACAAGAAAATATAAAACAATGCATAGCAAATCCCAATCACCGATGTTATATCTACCACTGAATTGGTTTCACAGTCAATGGCTGGTTTAGTTACACCGGAAATTATTAATTGTCAAGTAGCAAATTATATGAGTACTTGTATATTATAACAGTAATTTGTTACATGGGTCTCTGTTATCTAAAGAACAGCATGTCTCTTTCCAGAAAGTATTTTTCCCATTTCCTTACATTACTTGCTATCAATGTCAAGCCTCATCAAACATCTTCATAGATGTATCATTTACTGAATAGAAGTTAAAAGATGTAACTGCTAATTTAGTATGATTTTGATTAAATAATATATTATTCTAATAGATAACAAGATATTTGGGTTTTCAGGGTATATGATAAATAGATTCAGGTTAAATATATTTTTAAATAAGAAATAACCCTACCTTTATTTGTGTATGATAATGGAAGGTCAAACCAACTTTTAAAACAGGACATCAACAACTTGTGGAATGCTAAGAGACTCTAAACTCTGTCTTCCTGAATTCTATTATCAAGGCATTCTGATAAAAGTTGACACATGATTTTTCAACACATACATTTATTCACATCACATGTAAAATTGACAGTGTATCTTCATCATAATAAATTGGTAAGAATTATTTTATGTTAATAATTCTTATGATAAATTATTTTAACTTAATTCAACTTTTAAGATCCACTTATACATACAAACAGAACTGGCTCTGACAATCACTTATGAAAAGTAACTTGTTAGAAATGAGGTAAATTACACTGGCAGTTATTTAACTATGCTACTGATTTTTACTGCTACCAAAAACTTACAAAGCCATTTGAATTGACTGTTGTATAAAATCTGTTTATATTGTTTTCCTAGAAGCAAAATATAGTTCTGGTTATCATTGTAATATAATACATGCAAATTCAGGATAAAAAGTATAATGTAAACATAGGCACGCAACCAATTTTTTTTAATTTCAATGTGACTATGACTGGGAATTTTCTGTTAAATTTCAGTACTAATAGATATTAAATTCAAATCATAACAAGTATGTACTATGTCACAGGGAGTAAAAGGGATTAAAAATGGGTACAACATGATCCCTGCTTTTAAAAAGTGTAAACTAAATGTGGGTAGAGATTGTGTCTGGTTGTTCACAGACATATTAACAGCATCAAAAATATGGCAGGAATACACAACATATGTTGAAAAATGTTATGAAAAAAAAAAGAAATAAATAAGGAAGGAAAGAGAGGGAAAGAAAAGGAGACAAGGAAGGAAGGGTGGAAGGGAAGGATGAGCAACCCTATGTTTTCACTGGGTAGACAGACACATATACAATTATCTTTAACATGAGAGACAATGTAGGAGTTGTGTTAGAAGTACTGTGTACTTCTAATGTAACTCAAGATCATGAAAATTATTAAGGCTAGTGTGTCCAGGACAGAGAAGGCAATGGCATCCCATTCCAGTACTCTTGCCTGGAAAATCCCATGGATGGAGGAGCCTGGTAGGCTGCAATCCATGGGGTCGCGAAGAGTCGGACACGACTGAGCGACTTCACTTTCACTTTTCACTTTCATGCATTGGAGAAGGAAATGGCAACCCACTCCAGTGTTCTTGCCTGGAGAATCCCAGGGACTGGGGAACCTGATGGGCTTCCGTCTATGAGGTCGCACACAGTCAGACATGACTGAAGTGACACAGCAGCAGCAGCAGCAGCAGCAGCAGTGTGTCCAGGAAAGCTTCAGGTAGGATGTTGTATTTAAGATAACTTTTCAAATATAGGTAGAGATTTTGGTTGACAGAATTGAGAAAATGAATTACTTCAAGGTAAAAAAGAAGAAAAAAATCAGCAATGGGGCAAAGCTGAGAACAGGTTGGACTTCTATTGACAGTGTAGTGTTTACGACGCAAGTCACATTGGTTGGGGAAACTAATAGGACGTAGATTGGAAAACGAAGATTGATGTCATTTCATAAATGTGCTTACAAGCCACCACAATAATTTTATGTTCTGGAACCAATGGTATTTGAGAAGGGAAGTGCCTTGCTCAGAGCTTATTCATAACTCCCCTTTTCCAAATTAGACATGTACCTCCATAATTTCATTGTTTGAAATACTGACATCTCCTAATACAATACATGCCACAGTTAAATTGGGATTTGTATGGAGACGTAATGTGGTGCACCTCAGTTCAGATCTTGAGAGTATAACTTACTGGCGGAACTTCATTTCTCTGAACTTCCATCCCACCATCTATAAAATGGACATGATATTTGGAGTTGTAGTGAAGATTAAATTATTATTGGAAAGACAGTAATGGGCACCTTCATCCATCCACAAAGGTATTATCATTCCTGGAACCTATGAATATTTTACCTTACAGGGTTAGTGGAGCTTTGGAATTATAAATAAGTTAACGATTTCAAGATGGAAGTTTGCCCTAGATTACCCATGCAGGCCTACTATAATCACAGAAGTTCTTATAAGATGGCAGCAAAAGGGTCAACGTCAGAAAAAGAAGATGAGATGGTAGAAGCAAAGGTTGGAGAGATCTGTGTGTATGATGTAGGAAGATGTCAACAAGCCAAGAAACATGGGTATCCTCTAAAAATGGAAGAGGCAAGGAAATCCATTTATCCCCTAGAAAGAACACAGGCATGTGTTCACCTCCAGAAACAATGGGTGGCCTCTAGAAGCTGGAGGAAGTGAGAAAATCTATTTACCTCCAGAAAGAACACAGGCATGCCAACTCATTGATTTTATCCCTAAAACTCACCTCATACTTCTGACCTTCAGAGTGTAGCATCTGACTTTGAGTTGTTTTAAGCCAAACCATTTAATATCACAGTAATCCAACTCTATGCCCCAACCAGTAATGCTGAAGAAGCTGAAGTTGAATGGTTCTATGAAGACCTACAAGACCTTTTAGAAATAACAGCCAAAAAAGATGTCTTTTTCATTATAGGGGACTGGAATGCAAAAGTAGGAAGTCAAGAAACACCTGGGGTAACAGGCAAATTTGGCCTTGGAACACAGAATGATGCAGGGCAGAGGGTAATAGAGTTTTGCCAAGAGAACGCACTTGTCATAGCAAACACCCTCTTCCAACAACACAAGACAAGACTCTACACATGGACATAAACAGATGGTCAACACTGAAATCAGACTGATTATATTCTTTGCAGCCAAGATGGAGAAGCTATATACAGTCAGCAAAAACAAGACTGGAGGCTGACTGTGGCTCAGATCATGAAAACCTTATTGCCAAATTCAGACTTAAATTGAAGAAAGTAGGGAAAACCACTAGACATTTAGGTATGACCTAGATCAAATTCCTTATGCTTATACAGTAGAAGTGAGAAATAGATTTAAGGGACTAGATCTGATAGAGTGCCTGATGAACTATGGACAGAGGTTCATGACACTGTATAGGAAACAGGGATCAGACCATCCCCATGAAAAAGAAATGCAAAGAAAGCAAAATGACTGTCTGGGGAGGCCTTACAAACAGCTGTGAAAAAAAGAGAAGCGAAAAGCAAAGGAGAAAAGGAAAGATATAATCATCTGAATGCAGAATTCTAAAGAATAGCAAGAAGAGATAAGAAAGCCTTCCTCAGTGATCAATGCAATAAATAGAGGAAAAGAACAGAAGAGGAAAGACTAGAGATCTCTTCAAGAAAATTAGAGATACCAAGAGAATATTTCATGCAAAGATGGGCTTGATAAAGGACAGAAATTGTATGGACCTAACAGAAGCAGAAGATATTAAGAAGAGGTGGCAAAAATACACAGAACTCTACGAAAGAGATCTTCACGGCCCAGATAATCATGATGGTGTGATCACTAACCTAGAGCCAGATATCCTGGAATGTGAAGTCAAGTGGGCTTTAGCAAGCATCACTACAAACAAAGCTAGTGCAGGTGATGGAATTGCAGTAGAGTTATTTCAAATCCTTGAAGATGATGCTGTAAAAGTCCTGCACTCAATATGCCCACAAATTTGGAAAACTCAGCAGTGGTGACAAGGCTGGAAAAGATTAGTTTTCATTCCAATCCCAAAGAAAGGCAATGCCAAAGAATGCTCAAACTACAACACAATTCCACTCATCAGAGACACTAGAGAGTAATACTTAAAATTCTCCAAGCCAGGCTTCAGCAATACGTGAACCATGAACTTCTAGATGTTCAAGCTTGTTTTAGAAAAGGCAGAACAACCATAGATCAAATTGCCAACATCTGCTGGATCATGGAAAAAGCAAGAGAGTTCCAGAAAAACATCTATTTCTGCTTTATTGACTGTGCCTTTGACTGTGTGGATCACAATAAACTGTGGAAAATTCTGAAAGAGATGGGAATACCAGACCACCTGACCTGCCTCTTGAGAAACCTNCCTGATGTTCAAGCTGGTTTTAGAAAAGGCAGAGGAACCAGAGATCAAATTGCCAACATCTGCTGGATCATGGAAAAAGCAAGAGAGTTCCAGAAAAACATCTATTTCTGCTTTATTGACTATGCCTTTGACTGTGTGGATCACAATAAACTGTGGAAAATTCTGAAAGAGATGGGAATACCAGACCACCTGACCTGCCTCTTGAGAAATTTGTGTGCAGGTCAGGAAGTAACAGTTAGAACTGGACATGGAACAACAGACTGGTTCCAAATAGGAAAAGGAGTACATCAAGGCTGTATATTGTCACCCTGCTTATTTAACTTCTATGCAGAGTACATCATGAGAAACGCTAGACTGGAAGAAACACAAGCTAGAATCAAGATTGCCAGGAGAAATATCAATAAACTCAGATATGCAGATGACACCACCCTTATGGCAGAAAGGGATGAGGAACTAAAAAGCCTCTTGATGAAAGTGAAAGAGGAGAGTGAAAAAGTTGGCTTAAAGCTCAACATTCAGAAAACGAAGATCATGGCATCCAGTCCCATCACTTCATGGGATATAGATGGGGAAACAGTAGAAACAGTGTCAGACTTTATTTTGGGGGGCTCCAAAATCACTGCAGATGGTGACTGCAGCCATGAAAATAAAAGACGCTTACTCCTTGGAAGAAAAGTTATGACCGACCTAGATAGCATATTCAAAACCAGAGACATTACTTTGCCGACTAAGGTCCGTCTAGTCAAGGCTATATATATGGTTTTCCCAGTGGTCATGTATGGATGTGAGAGTTGGACTATGAAGAAGGCTGAGCACCGAAGAATTGATGCTTTTGAACTGTGGAGTTGGAGAAGACTCTTGAGAGTCCCTTGGACTGCAAGGAGATCCAACCAGTCCATTCTGAAGGAGATCAGCCCTGGGATTTCTTTGGAAGGAATGATGCTAAAGCTGAAGCTCCAGTACTTTGGCCACCTCATGCAAAGAGTTGACTCATTGGAAAAGACCCTGATTCTGGGAGGGACTGGGGGCAGGAGGAGAAGGGGACAACAGAGGATGAGATGGCTGGATGGCATCACTGACTCGATGGGACGTGATTCTGAGTGAACTCCGGGAGTTGGTGATGGACAGGGAGGCCTGGCGTGCTGTGATTCATGGGGTCGCGAAGCGTCGGACATGACTGAGCGACTGAACTGAACTGAACTGAACTGAAATATTCCATTATGTAGTAGTTGCCTATTTTCTTAAATAAATCTCATTAGACTGACTGAGAGTCATGGACATTTCTCATTTATCACTCATTACTTTCCTATTTATAGCATAATATTCAGCACATTGTTAAGAATTCAAAATACATATAGAATCAAATGAAATTTAGGAAATATAAAAATGCATTGTGATTTTGGTAAGTGACATCTACTGTAACCACAGCCAGTTAAGGGAAATTGACAAATGAAATTGTGAAGATTTTGAAGGTAATGCTCCCCAGACCCTACCCCATAAGCCAGGGTATCTAAAAGGATTACAGAGGATTGAACTTACTCGGTGACCCTTTAGGCCTGGAAGACCAGGAGCCCCAGGAAATCCTCGAGCTCCCTGTGGGGGAAAAAGAGATAAGGCATTTCAGAGTCATTAACTGCATAAGGCATTTTTTTTTTCCCAAAAAATATATTTGGTACATAGTTTTTTTTACTAACAAACCTAAGAAGAAAAAGGAGAAATATATTTTTATATGTCAAAATACATCTAGCTTATCAAAAAATTAGCAAGGCCAATCGAAACAAGTCTTACACAGAGACATGGATTAATTCCAGGTGTTGATTTGATGACATATTTAAATTTTCAAATGATATTGCTGTGTTATAATTAGTAAAGAATAAACAATAAGAAAATAAGCCTGAATCTACATTCTCTGTGTCTAAATCAAGTAGGTCAAGGTAGAGGAAAAATAATCAGGAAACTTAAGGAAATTATGCTTTCTCTCTTTTGTGTTTAATTTGTGGTAGAATAATAAATACATTTGTAGCAAATAAATATAACCTATTTTTTCTGAACTTCTAAATATTATCCATAGAATATGATTAGAAAGATTATATAAAAATGTTATCAGAATTTTTTAATAAAATATACAGGCGGAGTTTATGGATTTGTAATTGTTTAAAAAACTGAGAAAAGGAAATATCCAACAGAAAAGAAAGTCAAGTAATACAAAGAGAATGGGTTGGTTCCTTGACTCAACTTCTTAATTTCTATTAATTCTATGCATCTTTCACCTAACTGTAAAAATTTTTAAAAAAGAAAAAAGAAATCAGACACTAAATAAAATCCAAAATGGCACTTCTTTGAAATGATGCTTGAAACTTTTTCCTCATACCCTCTTTAAATAATTAAGGATCCAGTGACTTAATTACTCACTTATTCCAGTTGCCTACATTAAATAGGTTTCGTGTTGAAACCTATCTACTTCCACCAGCAGAGTAAGCACTTTGATAGCACAGACTGATGCTATCAATTATTATCATCAATCTGCACATCCCTAACACTTAGCCTTCTGCCTTCTTAGTAGGCATTCAAGAATAAAAACTGAATAAACAACTGAATAAAGAAATGGCTTCACATTCATCATCTTCTTCATCTTCTTGACACTCATAGAGCTTTTCCTAAATCTTTCAAGGAATGTCTCTTGTCTTAGTACAATCTTACAGAGATGGCAAAATCCTGTGCTGTATTACCATACCCTTTACTTAGTGTTAACTAAATGAATGAACAAATAACTCAATAAACAAACTTTGTATGATAAAAGCAAATCAGTAATTCTTCCATGACCTCTTTGAGGAAGAATGTTTGTTTCTGTCGTGTTTTATAGGGAGTTATCAAAGTAAGGAAACATCAAACCCTGCACTCTGAACACATAAAGTCCCACTAAATCTTCTGTTTACACAGCCCTACTTAGGAATTCTTTCACTTCAAAAATGGCCTTTAAGCTTTTCACTGGAATCCTGCCCTACTGAGATTCGTCTCCCCACCATCCTGGAAACTCAGCATACATCTATCTAAGCCTATAGAGGAATTACTGAGCTATGCTATTTCAAATGATTAGTAAACTTTTGAGTTTCTGTGGTCTGCAAGGGAATTCTCATGTGATTACATATCTCTAATACAGCAAGAAAATAAACCAGATGTACTAGCGCTCATAAAATTTTTCTCATTCAGCTGACCCAAGACTGTCATCACACCCCAATCACACATCATTGCATTGCGCTTGCAGACTGCATCTGTGACATGCTGGCGGGGCGCCTCTCCTCCCCGCAGAGGGCCCACGCCGTGAGAAGGTGCGAGTGTGCCGTGGGGCGGGAGTTTCAAGCCTGGACTGGTTCACACCGACATCTGTGCTAATGACTAAACCACCTGTCTTTGTCTGCAGGCTTTGTTTGCAGGCTGAAGAGGGAAGAAAGGAAAGAGAGGAGGGAGCTGCAGGCCTGGTTTTGTGTTCGAAACTAAATGATCCTTACAGTCCTGTGCTTAAATTCCCGTAAAAGACCATTAGCATTTGTGCATCCAAAAAATCCCTAGCATTGAACCTCATCAATTTTCATAAAGCAAATGGACAATAATTCAGAACTGTTGTATGTATATGGTGGTAGAAATATTAGGATATTTTAGGAGATATAATAAGTAGGAAGTTGAATCAGTTTAGGGGATTCTGGACCAAGAGAAAGTCTAACAGCAGGAATGTTAGAGCATTTATGCTTACTTATCATTTCCTAACTTTCCCCACTGTCTCTGTAGCACAGCCCAGGGGAGCACCTATCAAAGTAACATGAGTGAAGACAGACAGGTGGGTTCAGAGCAGCCAAGTGACCCAGGTGTTGAATTCTGGTAGAGCTAGTTACTCTCCCTGTACTGAGCCAAGTGAGAAGAAAACAACTGTATTCAGAGAGCTGGTGATTAATATATCTGGTTATAAGCTTTTAGGGGCCAGAACATCAATAAAGAATTTCAGTCAACGATGGGTTTGGGGAACAGTCAGAGTCATCCTGTCCACAATTTATTATCCTAGCGTATAAAAAACAAATCAACAAACTCTTTAAAGCTGTCATTTTTAACATATGAATACAAAATCTTTTTAAAAAACTAAAAATATCTTTAAAAGGTAAATTGGGATTGAGATATTATGAAAGATAAGTAAGTGAAGCTGGTGACTTATCTGAAAATTTGGTACTCATTTTGGGAGAATCCATGTTAGGTTATAATTCTCTAGCCCTGGGAGGGTCATTCATATGGTGGCAATGCAAAGCCAGGAACTCAAATTAGCTCTCATCCTGGCAAAATGTCCTGTTTCACGATGACAGAAGGGAGCATATCTTGGTGACGGTGTCTACTGCATGTGCAGGATTGAGTTGGTGAATGAATGGTGAGTTAGTTTTAAATGTTCTTCACTGTTTGAATTTTATCTTTGTATTGTTGTGTTGATCAGTATAAACTTACCGGAGATCCTGCAAATCCCACTTCACCAGGTTTTCCATTTCTACCAGGCTCACCCTTTATGGGAAAAAAAGCAAAGTGGAGGAAAGCAAAGAGGGATAAATGACAAATCAATTGCAGGTGAAAAGTCTTCCTTAGAAAGCTCACATCCAACGTTCTAAGCAGGGTGAGAACACAGCCCTACTCCTGAGGGCAGTTTATTATAGCAAGTCAGTCTGTGGAGATTCCATTCGTTTATCAGAAGAAGAAATAAATACAAATTGTACTGGTCTGACCTAGCTCTCCATTTTATTCAACATCAAAATTTGCACACACACACACACATACACACATGCCATGAAATTCTACATCAACATGCAGCACTGAAACAGGGCTTCTCAAAATAAATTTACCATTTATTTCCTGTGATGACAAAAAATTTAAGAACTACCAGGGATATTTTCTTTATGGCCAAATTCGTTGAATCCACTTAAATAAATCACATGACACACAAAAGGAAAATATTTTCTTGGTTTAATGTCACATAGACATTAATGGCCTACCTAATGTTTTATCCTCAACTTTGGTGCAACGAACAGAGGAATTCAGGAAAGCAAATCTGTTGTTATACACTGTTCTCAAATGTTCTTAAGAACACGGATCACATGTTCTTAATGTTAAAATCTGAAATTTAGGCTTAACTTTAAAAATTCAATTAAAGAAACAACTTTTTGAGCATTGGAGAGCAATACTGACATTATTCTGTGAACACATTTTTTTAAATCCATTTAATGAGGGCCTCGTAATGATCTTTTGGGATCAAAGAAATGTGTTTTTCCTGAAGACCACTTCAAAAGCTCTGCCCACCAAATGTTGTTGCTGTTGTGACAGCAATTCTAGTATCCCATGGAGAAATCATAATAGAAAAACTGAACAGGCAAAGATACAGTACCTAACAACACAATATCATCACAATTAAGAGCACTTTCAGATTTTATAAAATTCTATTCTGACCTCTCCTGTTTTTATTAAATTTAATGACAGTAAAAAATATGGGAATGAAATGGGAACAAATGAATAATATTCATGTTAATGTTGTAGCTCTTTCTTAGCCAAAATTTTGCAAATTTTGAAATTTGACAAATTTCAAAGCAAAATGAAGAAAAGCAGCTTACATCTTCACCAGGTTTTCCAGGAGGGCCCTCTGGTCCTCGAGCACCAATTGGACCCTAATAACAAAATGAAACAAAAGGGAAGTAAGGATATTTACCTTTATTTACCCATACCCATCAATGATACAATCCAAAATACTGTTGAGACAAGTGAAAAATATCAGAGAAAACATCTTCATTAATATTCAGAAGTTTGTTGTATCTTTCAGATTATGTGCTCAAAGGAAGAAAAATTAATTTCACAGATGCACATATCTTAGCACTTTCCACTGACCACATTCAAAGCCTCTGAATTTAAATACTCTGCCACAAGAAATACGTAGATTAAGCACAGTCCATAACACAGGACTCCTGAACTGGACTAGAGAATATTGCTACACTAGGAAAGAGGTGGTAACATAAATAACTCATGACATCATGTGATGGTGGACCCATAGTTAACTGGGTCTACATGCTTACTTGACATTTACCATTGGGCCAGGGTCACCAGGTTCACCAGGAGGTCCTGCTGGGCCAACACCACCCTAAAATTTAAAAAAAAAATTGTGTAAAATTTATATATAATACACAAAATATAGGAACAAATCAAAGAAAACACAGTACTAAATCCTATACTGTCCACGGTACAGTGCAATTGCTCAAAATGTTGACTCTACCACTCTCCAGCTATGACTCTGGATGAGTTAGTAATAACTTCATCTCTCTATATCACATCTCCTAATCTGTGAAATGAGCATAATATGGCACCTACTTCATTAAGCTGCTGTATCTCTTTGAGTAACTAATGCATGTTGAGAGCCTAGAATAGGGCTGGCACAGAGTGAGTGTTGACAGTGGTAGTCATCTCTCCCTCTTCTCTTCCTCCTTCTTTATCAGCTACATTTTCTATTCACAATGGCAGTACTGTAAAATAGCTTGGAGTAAAACTCCACACACATGATAATGAAAATATGGCATGCTTAAGCTAGGAATTCTCTCTCTCTTTAGAAAAAAACATTTTCTACAGCCTGTCAAATCACTACAAAAATTAAAATAGCTCTACATCAGTATTTTATTGGTATTTGAAAGGTTATAGAAGGAAAGTACAGAATTATATGGTTTATAAAGATTTCATGGAGTGATCATTGTCACTGTTATTTCTAATAATACTGCGTGGTGATATTCTTCTACGACCGCATTTCATAGCTCCAGAGTTGGCACATAATTAATTACAAGGATTTTCACCATGACATGACACAACGATCTATTATTTTACAAACACAGGCACACAAAAATTCTTTGTATTGGAGGTCAGTCATGTAAAGAAACCAGGTGATAAAATTTCAACATCATGAATAATCTTTGAAAACATGTTGAATATATTTCTAAGTGCGTGAAAATTAATTGAATACAGCCCATTCAGGGAGTATTGTTGTTATTGTTCAGTCACTCAGTCGCGTCCACTCTTTGCGACCCCATGGACTGCAGCATGCCAGGCTTCCCTGTCCTTCACCGTTTCCTGGAGATTGCTCAAACTCATCCTTTGATTTGGTGATGCTATCCAACCATCCTTTGAGCATTACAATATGCAATTTAGAGCCTAGCCAAAAGCAGTCATGTCCCAGAGAATTTACTTATTTTTCTTTCTTTTTTTTTTTTCAGTATGTGATTTAATTATAAAAGACTTACCTGCTGCCCTTGTAAACCTTGAGGACCCCTCGGGCCAACAGGACCCTTAAAAACAAATGAGAAGAAAAGTTGCATCGTGTTCATGACAATTAGTTCACAGCTTTCAAAAATGTTGAATTTACTTTAGAATTTGGAAAACATGAATCTCTGACAGTGAAAAGGTGATGACATTGTCCTTCTGTATTCACCTGGAATACAGCTAAATTCAAAAAGATTAAAGCTTGGATAATGTTTGGGATGGTCTTATACACACATTCAGAGTCATGAAAAGAAATAAAAATGCCTGTGCACACCCAATGTCTTGGGATGAGAACTCTTGCATACTTAAGGGGTGGTTTAATTGAAGCAGAATAACCAACAGAGAAAAATCTTGGCAAGCATAAGTTGTTATCAAACTGTCTATTTAATTCTTCAGCTTCACAGCAAATAACTCACAATTTAAATGAGCACGTTGAATTAAAGGCTTATGAAACTATCAACAATAGCAACTGGATTATTTTAAATGATCTGGGGCACTGAGTTTTATAGGTTCTTTCTTTCTTTCGTGACATACATCTAAAGTATCCAGTCTTCCCCCATGTATTATGAAATGCTTACGATGTGATATAACAAAGGTGAGAAAAGGAAAATGCGATTTTTAAAAGTTGTTAGTACATGTCTGTGTAATTTTTTTTTAATGTCACACTTTAAAAAGTGAAAACAATTAAATCAAAATCTAGTTTGTTCTTATGGTGAAAACTTAAATTGTTGTTTTGGAGTGATCAGACTTTTAGATAGCAAGAAAATAAGAGCTTCTTAAAAAAAATAAACACATCTGTAACTTGAACTTCAAATGATTAAAAACATGTATTTCAGAAAAATATCTCCAGTTAATCATTGAATGAGACCATACTGCTACTGACTTAGAGTGTGTATAATCAAACAATGTTTAAGTGACTTAAAATATATACCAACAATATTTAAATTACTCACTGGCCTTAAGGATAGGTGTGTGTGCTCAAACATTCCATTTTGTCTGACTATTTGGAGTCCCATGGACTGTAGCCCACCAGGCTCCTCTCTTCATGGGGTTCTCCAGCAAGAATACTGGAGTGGGTTGCCATGCTCTCCTCCAGGGGATCTTTCCCACCCAGGAATCGACCCGAGGTCTCTTATGTCTCCTGCATTAGCAGGCAGGTTCTTTACCATTAGTACTGCCTAGGAAGCCCAAAGGATAGGTAGAAGGAGTGTTTATCTATGCAGTCTTGACTTTACATTGTCTGAAATATCATTATCTGGAATGCCTTTGAATTACGTTATGAGCAAAAAGATATGGAAGAGTCGCTTTGCAAAGAGTTAATTCATTTAATAAAATTACATTGCTCCAAATACCCAGGTTAAAGTAGAGAAAATGGGAATCTTTCTGGCTGTTGAAGAAATGTAAAAGAGAACGTTAATGGCCCAGTGAGTAAATTTTAGAGTTGTCAGCATAAGGCAACCAGAGAGTAAGTAAGGAAATAATACATTTTGTCAAATAACTTTCTAACAATACCAAACAAACAGACTTTGCTTTGCATTTTTTTTAGTTTTTAGAAAGTACAGTTTTTGTTGTGGTGGTTATAAGTTAGGTGAAAAATACAGACAGTCCTTTATTAATGAAGACAAATAATTTCACACAGTTACAAATGGAACACCACTGGGCTTTCAAATATTACACAGCAGAGTTTGATAAGTAAATTGAATGAATGGATGGATGGATATATTTTAAGAAGACACATATTACTTTACTAGCTAACTCAAACCTCTCTGCATAACAGTTTTTCCAAAGTACTTTGATTTCAGTAAAATCACTTACCACAGATCCAGGCATCAGTCCTACTTGACTTCCAAGTCCAGACTTTTCATCTAACCCAGCCATCTGAGCTGAAAACGGCTGTTAAAGAAATGTGTGGACATTATTTCCACAGTAAAAGATATATATCAACATACTTTTTAAACTGAGAAGTGTACGATCTCTGGGCTTCTTAAAGAATGACTCTTTTGAGAATCATTGTAAACTTTTGACTTTAAAGCAAGGAAAAAGATTCAAGCTGTTTTCACTGTACGTGTTTTTGAGTGAACAATCTTCCTCACTATGTTGCTTCAAAATAACTACTGCAATGGGCCAAATGCCTGATGCTTGATGAAAGCTTGGATCATTCTGATAAGCATTTAGCCAGTCTAATCGATTTCAGGTTTAAGTTTCTTTATTTGCTTTTTCCCATTGTTAGCGCATGCCAATTAAAAGTGCCTTTAAAACATTTGTCCTAAAGATTTTTCCATTATACCAGGCTGCTTTACTTTGATGATATTCTTCTTTCTTTGTTAGTAGCCAGTAAATTTTAACTGTATTTATATAAGTTGATTAAAATTTTATGATCTTTTTAATGAATCCTGGAATATTCCAAAATTAGTAACAGTTTTAGCTTCTCTCCTTCACATCTAAAAATCTCTGGTAACCCAATTGACTAAAACTGTCCATTTTCATTCCAGGAGTTCTATCAATTTCCAGATTTTAATGGGAAAAGAAGGTGCGTGTTTTTTAAAAATAAATTGGCAATTCCTTCTACAATGAGTTGAAAAGTGAACGTAAAAATAGTTGTAAAACAAAAATCACATTTCAGGGTTCCATACATTCCCTTGTTGTACTATGCAATTTGCTCATAAATCTACTCAAAAATCTGCCACTAAGAATTCAAAGAGGCAGGCATAGAAAGACATTTTATTTTACTTCTGGTAGGAAATTAATATTCAGAGACATAACCCGAATGCACTTTGGATGTCAATTCAGTGGCCCTTTCGAAAGCATCATCCTGGATGTCCATCCTTCCTTGGCAGGAAGGCATGACACAGGTTCTTTCAGCATTCTGAACCAAGAGAACAAAAAAGGAGAAAGACGTATTTCTCTTTCCAGTTCACAGTGGGAACAATATTAGTGGTCCTTGAGAATCAACAAAGAACAAAATCCCAATGCCCAGAACTGACATTAAGAAATATAAACCATTTGAAGCAGTATCTTTAAAAAGTGATACTTTGAATCTTCCAACAATTCCCTGTGGATTTCTTAGTTTTGTTGTTATTGTGTTCATTTAGCTGCTCTTACAGCTAAGGACCAATATGTGAACTAACACAATTTAAGATTCTAAAAATATACCATAAGCTTAATATATTATCTACAGAAGATATTAGGCAATGCACACCACTCACCCTGCTCATGCCATCTGGTCCTGGGTGAGACGGATGCCCAGGAGGTCCTGGGGCACCTGGCTGACCAGGAACACCTGGTTCTCCATCAATTCCCTGAGGACCACGAGGCCCCTGGAGAAATAAGCCAGAAGAAATTAGAACCCACTGCTAAACATGTACCTAGGAGAAATCAAAAGCCACAAGCTTCTTGATGGAGATGAAATATTCATTATTTTTTAAAAAAGAGCAATCCAGCCACCCACAGTAATTTCATCAGCTACACCAAAACTGCAGATTTCAGCACTGGTCACAGCCTCTGCCATCAGGAGAGGACACATTATGGTTAAGAATTTTATTCTTGATGTGTTAAATTCCCAGTAATCAGCTTTTTTGGAATAATTATAAGAGTGTATTCAGTTTGTCAATATTCTAGAATAAGTTTCCTTACTTGTTTGAGTTTTGCTGTTCAAAGGTTTTTAGTCAACAATTTCTAAATTCTCTTGTCTTAAATTAACTGTATGTTCCTGCTTAACTTTCCCCCACTTAAGAAAAGAACATGATGAATCTTTGCACAGTGTTTGTGGTTTTCCTCATCTAATTTTTTAATGTTTTACATATTTCCTGGCTCATAGTAGACACTCAGTATATGATTACTATTTTTCGCATTTCAATTTATTTACTCTAGTACTTGAAGTTTGATACACTTTATTTTCCCTACTACTCCCAAAGGTAGACCAGACTCATGAGAAGCAGAGGGAAAGGCATGGGGACGCAGCCAAGTCTAGTTCTCAAGGAAGTGAGCAATGAGTTACAGCTGCCAAATTCCACCCTCCTCCTAACCCATATTCTGAAGGCAGCTTGGGGAACAGCCACGTCCCCAGTTCTGGAAATGCTCCATCTCCTAACCTCATCATTCCCACAAGTCTTGTTAAGTATTTTCTAGCTTTTTAACCCTGGAAATTCATAATAGGACCAAAGAAAGGAAAGGAAGGATCAAAGAACTCAAAATGCAATATGATTTTACTAATTAGAAGCAGGGATCAAAAATAGATATATATAGATATAGATATTATGGGTTAAACAGTAAAAGAAGTTTACCATGCCTACACCTGAGACTATCTCTCAGCACACAGTAAGCAAACATGAGCTGATACAGTGGAGGGAAGAAGCACAGGACAAGCAGAGTGGGGAGGAGAGGTGGCTTGCAGATGATGGTTTGGGGAAGGGTGGCATAAGAGCTATTCCAAAATTTAATTAATATATATTCTTATATATTCAAACATTCTTGTTTGACATGTTTACTTCTTGGAGTAGTGGCATAATTAAGGAAATTTATATATTCAAACAGAAGTAGATAACAGCCTGAAAAAAACTCACATTTTGAAAACTGATTTCTCAGAAACCGACTACTCACTCTACTCTTTTTTCATTGTATTACATAATGGAGGCTAAGTTTTCATTGCTGCCTAAGGCTTCTAGATCACACAAATGTGACACCACGGTCTGGAAATGTATGCTCTCAGTGGTGGCATATAAAACACAGCAGTCTAACCTACTCAGACCACTATGTGTGGAAAACTTAATGTGTTTTTAAAATGTGAAATTGCTAATTAATAATCAGGTATTGTTAATACCAAAAAAATGAGCTAAAACATTCTCTCTGCTCCCAGAGAGATTTCAAAGCAAAACCAAAAACTACATTTAGTGTCACTGGGAGTAGAGAGAGGTTTGGGTAATATTAATCCTCAAAAATTGGGTTTTTTCCCCAGCCCTCTGTCATTAAAAATCCTGTTTCAAAGTCTGCTCTGAAGATAGCCCACTTTTTTACTGATTTCATGATGCATTCTATGCCTCCATGGTATCTCCTCTAAATAGCCTTCATGATCTACTTTTACACAGATTGAGGTTAAAATTAATAAAAACCTGTGAAAATCATCCAAAACTAAGTGAACTTAAGAAGCAAGACTGTAAGTGAAAATAAGGAAAAAAGCCTATAATACGTGATATTTTACTGATAAATATTTAAAACAAAAACTATAACCGCAAAACACATCAAAATACATATTTTCATATTTCCAGGTTCTGTATCAAGGCAAGCATTCTCTCTATAATCATTCTTTCCCCTCCCCCAGGATACTTCAGGCTCAGGAGACAATCCACAATAAAAAGTACTTGTAGATTGTCACTAGGTGGCAACGTTTAAACATTCACAAACAGAAATGATAATGCCCCCAAATCGGAAAGAATTTTCTCACTGATAGTAATATCACACACACTCATATTATGAAATGTGAGAGTTAGTAATAACTGGTATATTCTCCGTTTTACAGATGAGGAAAGAGACCTATAGAGGTTAAGTGACAGGCGCGATGAGAACTCAGCACACCATTGATTGCCGTCCATCTCCTGACAGGTTGCTAGTTTGTCAGTATGAAGTTCCCAGGACAGTACACTTAAAACTAAGGATATGTGTGAGCGAGAATCACGGTACACACACTCATATTATGAAATGTGAGAGTTGGTAATAACTGGTATATTCTCCGTTTTACAGATGAGGAAAGAGACCTATAGAGGTTAAGTGACAGGCGCGATGAGAAATCAGCACACCATTGATTGCCGTCCATCTCCTGACAGGTTGCTAGTTTGTCAGTATGAAGTTCCCAGGACAGTACACTTAAAACTAAGGATATGTGTGAGCGAGAATCACGGTGATCACTGGCTAGTAATGAGGGCTTCAGGAGAGGATCTCTGTATCAGTAGTTCCCAATCTTGAGCAATTTGCTCCCCTCCCCACTGCCAGGGAACATTTGGCAGCACCAAGAGATATTTTTATTTGTTACAATTGTATGGTGGGGGGCAGGTGTTCCTATTGGCATCTGGTGGGTTGACACCAAGAATGCTGCCAAATTATCCTACAAAACACAAGGAATTATCTGTCCCCAAACATCAGTGGTGTTAAGAGTGAGGAACTTGTCTATTTTATGAGATTTCTGTAACGTTCAATGGTAACAAAGGGGAGAAAAGTGTCATTCATGATTGCACTACCAGCCAATATCACGGCATCCACAGCTTTTGTCCAGGTAAGGATCTTAGGACCAGCCAATCTTAGGACCTGAGGTAAAACATTCTACCTGTAGGCATTTGTGACATCATGCCAGTATCTTGGAAAAAGTTGTGGTGGGAGTATTTACACCAGAGAAATCAGCAAAAGCTATAGGCATATTTTTAAAAATAAATCAGTTATTAAACACTTGGCCATCATACCACTGCTTGCTAGGGTTAGAGAGGAACAGATTTCCTCCTTGGGTATCTACCAGAACTGTCTTGCTCAATTCCAAATAAATAATTACTTCTCACTCTTTTTAACACACACACACACACACACACACACATTTCCCATTGATTGTCTCAGACTAAACCAAGACAGGAAAGGGAGCTTATCACATACTAAGTGGAGAAGAGAAGAGAAAGGAAAGAGAAGACTAAGAGGAGTGGGGAGTAGATTCATTGAACCCTAACAAGAAATTCTGCAATCCCAACCATGAGTTTCACAGCAGCTTCCACCTACACTTAGGACTCAGTTTTATCAATTATTCTGGGCACAAGTACATTGAGCCGCAATGTTTCCTGCATGACCTCCACCCTCCATCCAGCTGAAGTCATGTTCCACCTGCCTCTGTCATCCCAGACTTCTGGACAGACATCCTAATATCTACCAACAGGGTTTCAGCTAGCAATGCTGGTGAGGAAGCATGGCAGAACACCACTGAAGAATGGGCCATGAGGTCATCGGAAATCAGCTTTCCTGCCCACCCACATGGCTGTGACCTTCTTCCTTGGGACCACTGTCATTTACCTGCATGCCTGCAAATACTTTCCATAACTTCAGCTGCAGTTTGGAAAAAGTACTGGCATCATCCCCTTCTTGGTGAAATGAGTAGAAGCGAAAAACAGCATCAAAGATGAAACCAGGGGCAAGGGTTCCTAGTAACATGATCTAGAATATGTTCTTTTCCTTACTTATATATTTAAGGTGGTTTGTTGCTTCCTTGCTCATCTATTTTTCCCATTTAGATATGGATAAGCACATATTTGGAAGATTAAAAGCCCATAGAAAGTTATATCTTAGTAGATATCATTAGACAGAAAATTAAACAGCATAAATTTTTCAGATTGAAACATAGGATAATGATAGATTCATCTGAATCTATTTTTGATACACAAATTCATCTAAGTATTTAGTATTGATATATAAAAGACAAATTTTGAGGGTGAGATATAAAAACGAAAAATGATTGCTAGAATAGGACTTCTTAAAAAGAGAAAACATTTAGCATGTATGATATAATAATCTCATGGCTTGTCTCAAGAACATAGAGTTGATTATATCATCTGAATCTATTTTTGATACACAAATTCATCTAAGTATTTAGTATTGATATATAAAAGACAAATTTTGAGGGTGAGATATAAAAACGAAAAATGATTGCTAGAATAGGACTTCTTAAAAAGAGAAAACATTTAGCATGTATGATATAATAATCTCATGGCTTATCTCAAGAACATAGAGTTGATTATTTAAATTTAAAGGTATTCCCTATGGTAATGAATTTGTTGATGTTTAAAATTACTCCTTTGATAGCTCTGCAGCAGCTGTCCAATGAAAAAAGGCAGCATTACTTGGGAAATAAATTCATTGCAGAACCACTTGAAAGAAAATTTTGTCCTCTAATAATTTCTTTTTCCTTTATCCAATTTGGTTATTCCTGGAGCAACCACAGATCACACAACTTGGGTGTTTTCTCTCAAGGATGCATTGTGGGCACTGTTTACTCATGCGTTAAAACTTCTGAAAACAGTATGAGGTATTCATTATGTTTCCTCAGATTCTACTTGAATTTGGCCTCATAAAGGACACATGGATATCATGTGTCATCTGAGAAGATCATAGGTAATTATTAGCATGTGATGCTTTCCTCTGAATCAGGATTGATGCACAATCACTTCATGACCTGAATTCTATGTCATGTTTAATAGAGGGGAGAAAGAAAGAGTGCCACTGGCTCTTTGCTGCATCCACAGAACTTAGCATGGATGGGCTTATTTGTTAAAGGTCACAAAAAGGGAGCTCCACTGTCAACTCACAGGTTTTCCTTTGGGGCCTCTCTCTCCTCTCGGTCCTTGTGATCCCGGTGGTCCCTAAAACAGAAAATGATGGTTATGTCTGTAAAATATGTATACCTCAGATAATTTTGCNCTACCAGAACTGTCTTGCTCAATTCCAAATAAATAATTACTTCTCACTCTTTTTAACACACACACACACACACACACACATTTCCCATTGATTGTCTCAGACTAAACCAAGATAGGAAAGGGAGCTTATCACATACTAAGTGGAGGAGAAGAGAAAGGAAAGAGAAGACTAAGAGGAGTGGGGAGTAGATTCATTGAACCCTAACAAGAAATTCTGTAATCCCAACCGTGAGTTTCACAGCAGCTTCCACCTACACTTAGGACTCAGTTTTATCAATTATTCTGGGCACAAGTACATTGAGCCGCAATGTTTCCTGCATGACCTCCACCCTCCCCCCAGCTGAAGTCATGTTCCACCTGCCTCTGTCATCCCAGACTTCTGGACAGACATCCGAATATCTACCAACAGGGTTTAAGCTAGCAATGCTGGTGAGGAAGCATGGCAGAACACCACTGAAGAATGGGCCATGAGGTCATCGGAAATCAGCTTTCCTGCCCACCCACATGGCTGTGACCTTCTTCCTTGGGACCACTGTCATTTACCTGCATGCCTGCAAATACTTTCCATAACTTCAGCTGCAGTTTGGAAAAAGTACTGGCATCATCCCCTTCTTGGTGAAATGAGTAGAAGCGAAAAACAGCATCAAAGATGAAACCAGGGGCAAGGGTTCCTAGTAACATGATCTAGAATATGTTCTTTTTCTTACTTATATATTTAAGGTGGTTTTTTGCTTCCTTGCTCATCTATTTTTCC
>SJXQ01011805.1:14003-146441 GCA_006408695.1 Aepyceros melampus | reverse complement strand
AGCTGTCCTGTAGAATTTACCCAGCATTGAGATGTTCTTTTGATGAATTTGTGCAGGAAAAAATGGTCTTTCCGTCCTATTCCTCCGCCATCTTAGGTGCCCCCCCATCAGTTTCTAAAAATTAATTTTTTGCTGTGTTATAGAAATTTTAAAGTACACCTATATATCTATATAAACTCTATGGTAGTATTCTGTGTAAGTAGTCACTGTTCTGTTGTAATATAGATTTTATTCATTCAAGTGAACAAATGAATGTTACCTTAAATGTTTTCCACAAGTTCTCTTTAGGGGTATAAATGCAAGAAATCCTATACCTTTGAAGAAAGTTAAAGTAGACATTGTACTCAATCACATTATATTTCTGTATCTGAAATTCATAGCTAATTTATCATCAATAACTGAATCTGATTATGCTTTCTTAAATCCACCAAGAGTAACTTATGGTATCAGTAAGGAAATGATGGGATGTGTGTGGGGGGCAAGTGCTAATAAGAAAGTTTTGTTTTTTCCAATCAAATTTCAGATTTCTGTGACCCAAAGTCATCACTCTTTAAGTCTTTTTCTTTGCTACAAATTTTCAATCTTTATTTTTGATATGGAATTGGAAAACAAAGAATATGAAACACATTGCTTTGGAATAATCTCTGGATTGTTTTAAAAATAAAATTTGTGCTGGGTTACTTTTTAGTGAGGCTTCTTCCCTGATGGCTCAATTGGTAAGGAATCCACCTGCAATGCAAGAGACTCCGGTTCTATCCCTGAGTCAGGAAGATCCCCCTGGAGAAGGGATAGGCTACCCACTCCAGTATTCTAGGGCTTCCCTTGTGGCTCAGCTGGTAAAGAATCCTCCTGCAAGGTGGGAAACCTGATTCGATCTCTGGGTTGGGAAGATACCCTGGAGAAGGGAAAGACTACCCACTCCGATATTCTGGGCTAGAGAATTCCATGGACTGGTGGACTGTGATATTCATTGAGTCATGAAGAGTCAGACACAACTGAGTGACTTCACTTTCACTTTTTAGTCATGTTGTCAATATGCAAATAATAATTAGTAATACACATTTCATTTACTCTGCAGAAATCATATCACCTTTCGTTGCTATAATATATCTTGTGCCCTGATTAATTATTTTTATTTGCTCATCCTACAATATGGTTGGGACTTTGAAAGCAGTCAGTCTTTGTCAAAAGAATTTTGAAAAAAGTCAAGTATCATACTAACTGAATTGGTTGCTTACAATTTAACAAATATCTAGGAGGACTACTAAGTGTCGGAATTTGGGCCAGGATTTTTCACTTATTTTGTCTAATTTTACCATCATAATACCTTTCAGATATTAGATGTTATGTTAATTCCTGTGAAGAAATCCAAACTCAAAAAGGTAATTTTATTACTATAATAAATGACACTATCTGGATTTATTAGCAAATCTTTTAAGGCTTGTGTACTTGCCATGATTTTATAACAATTCACAATAGATTGAAAATATAACATACTGCAATTATAATTCAAAATAGATTGCAAATATAAACTACTTTAATTGCTGCAAGCTTTATATCTTTAGAGGAGATAGGTGTTTAAGTTTTTTAGGGAAAGAACAGAACTTTTTTCTTGATTGTCCTTGGGAAAAAATTTGTTCTATAATCTAATGAATATTTTATAGATGAAAACCTTTACATTTTGCAGAATATGAATCAAGCCAACAGGACCACATGAGACTTCTGAGAGCAGGAGGCAAGAGAATGCAGTAAAGTCAGGTAAAATGGCAAACCTTCATATGACCATGAGAGTGAGAAAGTGTCATCATCAGGTTAGGTGAGTGGTTGAGTTGTCATAGCTGGCTGAATTACAAAATAAGCATCATTTGTAAAGCCATGATGATTGCCCTGACATAGCTAGGCCAGGATGTCCTCACTCATGAGAGATAATTATTAGTTACTGATGACAGACTTGGATCTTGTTTTCCCCAAGATGTTCCAGAATGGTGTGTGGAGCTCCCAGTGAATTCAGAGAGAATGTGATTCTCATTAAATACCTTTGCAGTATTTTCCTATAATTTATCACAATGGCTTACAGAAATAATTAATTGCAGATATAGCTACATACATGTTTATGGCAATATAAGAAAGTAAGGATTTTCCAAAACTACTGAATGATGTATAAATTATACATATCAAGTTTCTTCAGATATCCTGGTTCAAGGGCCTTGCTGTTGCTTTGTAGGCATCAACCACAGTCTCTACAGCAGGATCCTACTTGAACTCTCCCTGCTGAAATATATTTGCAGCTCTAATGGATTTTTTTTTAGTTCACTTCTGGAAGGAAACTGAAAAGCTGATGAAAACTGTATCATTTTCAATTTTTAAAATGGCTTTTAGTTCCATGCTAATAAATTTTAAGTCTATAGTTCATAAGTTTTGGTTTAAGCACATAATTCTTATTTTGTTTACTGTCTCAAGAGTCTTAGCATAAAATGCTACTTTCATCATTCTAGACTCTTAAGAAAAATTACCTGTCAGCTTGAATTAAAGATAGTTTTTAAAAATATGTATTTTAAGAAAAGCCTCTCATTCCAAAGTGCTAAACAAACCACCACCCTTTGTTCACATACCTTTAAATTATACACAGGAAGATAAAAAAAAAATAATGAAGAGTGTATATTTCTATTTAGTGATTACATATTGCTACATGAAGAATTTTGTTATAAGCAGTGTTATCAATAAAAATCTTGGAAAACACTTATGAGAAGACATGGTGGTATAGTGAAATGTGCAGAATCTAGGCCATAGATCATTCTAGAATAATTTTTGTTAATCTCTGGTTATGGGCTTCAATGTGTCATTTAATCTGTATCTTTGTGTGTATGTATCTATTATTCCCCAAAACCCTCCTCCCATCCAACCTGGCACATAACATTGAACAGAGTTTCATGTGCTATACAATAGGTCTTTGTTGTTTATCCATTTTAAATATAGCAATGTGTACTTGACCTTCCTATAGTTCCTAACTATCCATTCCCTACCACCCCCAACTCCAGAAACTATAAATTATTTTCTAAGTCTGGGAGTCTCTTTCTGTTAAGTGTAAGTTCATTTGTATCATTTCTTTTCAAATCCCACATATAAGGAATATCATATGGTATTTCTCCTGCTCTGTCTGACTTATTTCACTTAGTATGACACTCTCTAGGTCCATACATGTTGCTTCAAATAGCATTGTTTCATTCTTTTCAATGCCTGAGTAAAATTCCATCATATATATGTACCACATCTTCTTTATCCATTCCTCTGTCAATGGACATTTTGGTTGCTTTCATGTCTTGGCTATTGTAAACAGTGCTGCAGTGAACATGGGGTTGCATATATCTTTTGGAGTTATGTTTTTCTCTGGATATATACCCAGGAGTGGGATTGCAGGGTCATACAGTAGCTTTATTTTTAGTTTTTTAAGAAACCACCATGCTGTTTTCCATAGTGGCTGTACCAATTTACATTCCCACCAACAGCGCAAGAGGGTTCTCTTCTCACTATACCCTCTCCAGGATTTGGTTTTTGTTGATTTTTTGATAATAGCCATTCTGACATTTGTAAGGTGATATCTCATTGTAATCTGTATCTTAATTTTCTAATTTTAAAATGGAAATATTAATAGCACTTTGACTCATTATTTGCTAATTGAGTAAAATCCATTTATTTCTTTAAAATGGGTGAAGCTTTTACAGGATTTACATGGAAACTTTGGTTGTTGATCAGTTCCACGGCTAGTTAACAGCAATATTAAAAACAAACAAACAAACAAAAAAAAAAACTTTAACTTAGTTGCTAATAAGCTTGATAGAAGTCAGTGGTGTTTTGTGGACTTCCATTAACACATGAGACAGATGAGGCTTATTTATTTTGTGCTGCTGGCTAGACTTCACCTGGAATACTGAGCTCTTTTCTGGAAAGTTCTTTTTTAAGGGTCCTTTAATCCAATCAAAGAATGTTCAAGGGCAAGCAGTGAGCACATTTCTGGGTTACTATCTGGAAATCATGACATGAGGAGGCATCACTGGAGAAGGAAAATTAGGAGTTTAGTGCTCTTTTTGATTATTTTAAGGATTCACATATGTAGGAAAGTTTGGATGGAATTGGGGGAAGTTCTGGAGGATAGGACCAGGATAAAAAGGAAAAATTATAGGGAAGGAAGATTTAACTTAACATAAAAGAATTTCTAACATTTAAAGTACATTCCATAAGCCACTTCTTGAGAGAATAGATTCTTTAGACTTGTGTTTAGTGAGAAACTAGAGAGACGTTTTGAGGAACTTTTTACAAGAATTAGCCTATTGTATATTATGTACCACATTTTCTTTATCCATTCATCTGTCAATGGACATGCAGGTTACTTCCATGTCCTGGCTACTGTAAATAGTACTGCAATGAACATTGGGGTACATGTGTCTTTCAGAATTGTAGTTTTCTCAGGAATATTAGTCAGCCATAGAAAATAATGAATTTGAGTCAGTTCTAATGAAGTGGATGAACCTAGAGCCTGTTATACAGAGTGAAGTAAGTAAAAAAAAAGAAAAAGAAAAAAATATATATAGTGTATTAACACATATATATAGAATCTAGAAAAATGGCATTGATGAACCTGTTTACAGGGAAGGAATGGAGATGCAGATGTAGAGTATAAACTTGTGGACACAGTGGGGGATGAATAGAGAAAGCAGGATCAACGTATATACACTATCATGTATAAAATAGATAGCTGGTGAGAAGTTGTTATATAAAGCAGGGAGCCCAGCCTGGTGCTTTGTGATGACCTAGAGGAGTGGGATGGGGTAGGGGAGGGATGCTTAAGAGGTAGGGGATACTAATTACTTTACAATATTGTATTGGTTTTGCTATACATCAACATGAATCATAAATAAATTTATATTAAAATATAAAAATATTATTTGGAATGTGTAAAAAAAAGAGATAGGGGATACATGTATAATTATAGCTGATTTGCATTGTTGTACAGCAGAAACCAACACAACACTGTAATTGTAATTTTCCTCCAATTAAAGAAATTTTTAAAAAGAATTAGCCTAGGTTACCTCTTAATGGTAAAGACCCTTTATACATTCATATTTTAAAATTCATTACATTTTTATAATAAAATTGACATTTAGTTAATTATTTATATATGTCTGAGTTTATTTCTAGAAAATTTCAGGTGAAACTCTAATATATTTTCTTCAGTATATGTTCTAGTTTATGGCATTTCTCCAGATAAGCCTAAGACTTATGAAGTACCATATCCTTAATTTTTTTTTATGTTCTTGATAAATGACTTGTATATTTTTCTTTGCCATTTTTAGGAAGTGTTTAAGAATATTTTTCACCTTTCATAATACCCTAAAAGAATTTTTTAAAAGATTAGTGGTTGGAAGTATCTTATAGATTTATAGTCTGATAATTTATCCAGTGTTCTTGATCCATTTGTATGCTAGTTACTAGAGCTTGCCTACCTTATTCTTGAACACACAAACACTGAAAAAGCAAAAGTAAGTAAACACTAGTTTTTTTGTTGTTTTTTGTTTTTATGATTTAAGATATTTATTTATATTTTTCCATTCTCCCTCAGAGACTTTTTCAAGGAGTACAATTCTTTTATTTTTAATATAAATTTATTTATTTTAATTGGAGATTAATTACTTTACAATATTATATTGGTTTTGCCATACATCAACATGAATCTGCCATGGGTATACATATTTGCCCCATCCTGACCCCTCCTCTAACCTCTCTCCCTATACCATCCCTCTGGGTCATCCCAGTGCACCAGCCCCAAGCATCCTGTATCATGCATGGAACCTGGACTGGTGATTCATTTCATATATGATATTATACATGTTTCAATGCCATTCTCCCAAATCATTCCAACCTCTCCCTCCTACAGAGTCCAAAAGACTGTTCTATACATCTGTGTCTCTTTTTCTCTATCGCATACAGGGTTATTGTTACCATCTTTTTAAATTCCATACATATGTGTTAGTATACTGTATCTGGCTTACTTCACTCTGTATAATAGGCTCGAGTTTCATCCACCTCATTAGAACTGATTCAAATGTATTCTTTTTAATGGCTGAATAATACTCCATTGTGTATATGTACCATGGCTTTCTTATCCATTCATCTGCTGATGGACATCTAGGTTGCTTCCACGTCCTGGCTATTATAAACAGTGCTGCAATGAACATTGGGGTACACATGTCTCTTTCAATTCTGGTTTCCTCGGTGTGTATGCCCAGCAGTAGGATTGCTGGGTCATAAGGCAGTTCTATTTGCAATTTTTTAAGGAATCTCCACACTGTTCTCCATAGTGGCTGCACTAGTTTGCATTCCCACCAACAGTGTAAGAGGATTCCCTTTTCTCCACACCCTCTCCAGCATTTATTGCTTATAGACTTTTGGATCACAGCCATTCTGACTGGCATGAAATGGTACCTCATTGTGGTTTTGATTTGCATTTCTCTGATAATGAGTGATGTTGAGCATCTTTTCATGTGTTTGTTAGCCATCTGTATGTCTTCTTTGGAGAAATGTCTATTTAGTTCTTTGGCCCATTTTTTGATTGGGTCGTTTATTTTTCTGGAGTTGAGCTGCATAAGCTGCTTGTATATTTTTGAGATTAGTTGTTTGTCAGTTGCTTCATTTGCTATTATTTTCTCCTATTCAGAAGGCTGTCTTTTCACCTTGCTTATAGTTTCCTTTGTTGTGCAGAAGCTTTTAATTTTAATTAGATCCCATTTGTTTATTTTTGCTTTTATTTCCAGTATTCTGGGAGGTGGATCATAGAGGATCCTGCTGTGATTTATGTACTTCTTTGGAGAAATGTCTATTTAGTTCTTTGGCCCACTTTTTGATTGGGTCATTTATTTTTCTGGAATTGAGCTGCAGAAGTTGCTTGTATATTTTTGAGATTAGTTCTTTGTCAGTTGCTTTGTTTGCTACTATTTTCTCCCATTCTGAAGGCTGTTTTTTCACTTTGCTTATAGTTTCCTTTGTTGTGCAGAAGCTTTTAAGTTTAATTATGTCCTGTTTATTTTTGCTTTTATTTCCAATATTCTGGGAGGTAGGTCATAGAGGATCCTGCTGTGATTTATGTCGGAGAGTGTTTTGCCTATGTTCTCCCCTAGGAGTTTTATAGTTTCTGGTCTTATGTTTAGATCTTTAATCCATTTTGAGTTTATTTTTGTGTATGGTGTTAGAAAGTGATCTAGTTTCATTCTTTTACAAGTGGTTGACCAGTATTCCCAGCATCACTTGTTAAAGAGATTGCCTTTAATCCATTGTATATTCTTGCCTCCTTTGTCAAAGGTAAGGTGTCCATAGGTGCGTGGATTTATCTCTGTGCTTTCTATTTTGTTCCATTGATCTATATTTCTGTCTTTGTGAAAAAGATATATTAATCACTTGTTAAAGAGATTGCCTTTAATCCATTGTATATTCTTGCCTCCTTTGTCAAAGGTAAGGTGTCCATAGGTGCGTGGATTTATCTCTGTGCTTTCTATTTTGTTCCATTGATCTATATTTCTGTCTTTGTGAAAAAGATATATTAAAATGATGCTTAATAATGCCAAATTTCATTGTTGCTGCAGAAGAAATTAAAGTGTAACCAGATGAAGAGAATTAATTAGTTTCTAAACAAATTACTATTTAAATAAATTCCTGAAAGGAAAATAAAGAACATGCTTTAAAATAGGAAGCTTTCATTAAAATGTATTATACTGAGAACAGTAAAATGGAGCATGAGATCCAAAATCTTAGTTTTATAAATGATGAAAATAAAAGTTAATGATGTGTAAGTTGTGACCTTATTTTATTTTATTTTATTTGCAACTTGTGAATCTATATTTATTTCCAAATAAAATGTTTTTTTTAATATAGAAAGCAAAGTACAAAAGTGTGCCATTTCCAATATACAGTTTAATGACTTTTCACATGTAAATATGTCCTTTTACCAACCATCATACAAATTAAAAACCAGAGTAATTCTAGCACCCTACAATTTGAGATTAGTTGTTTGTCAGTTGCTTCATTTGCTATTATTTTCTCCTATTCAGAAGGCTGTCTTTTCACCTTGCTTATAGTTTCCTTTGTTGTGCAGAAGCTTTTAATTTTAATTAGATTCCATTTGTTTATTTTTGCTTTTATTTCCAATATTCTGGGAGATGGGTCATAGAGGATCCTGCTGTGATATATGTCAGAGAGTGTTTTGCCTATATTCTCCTCTCGGAGTTTTATAGTTTCTGGTCTTATATTTAGATCTTTAATCCATTTTGAGTTTACTTTTGTGTATGGTGTTAGAAAGTGTTCTAGTTTCATTTTTTTACAAGTGGTTGACCAGTTTTCCCAGCACCACTTGTTAAAGAGATTGTCTTTAATCCATTGTATATTCTTGCCTCCTTGTCAAACATAAGGTATCCATAAGTGCCTGGGTTTGTCACTGGGCTTTCTATTTTGTTCTATATTTCTGGTCTATATTTCTGTCTTTGTGCCAGTACCGTACTGTCTTGATGACTATAGTTTTGTAGCAGAGCCTGAAGTCAGGCAGGTTGATTCCTCCCGTTCCATTCTTCTGTCTCAACATTGCTTTGACTATTCAAGATTTTTTTTATTTCCATACAAATTGTGAAATTATTTGTTCTAGTTCTGTGAAAAATACCGTTGTTAGCTTGATAAAGATTGCATTGAATCTATAGATTGCTTTGGGTAGTATACTCATTTTCACTATATTGATTCTTCCAATCCATGAACATGGTATATTTCTCCATCTATTAGTGTCCTCTCTGATTTCTTTCACCAGTGTTTTATAGTTTTCTATATATAGGTCTTTAGTTTCTTTAGGCAGATATATTCCTAAGTATTTTATTCTTTTCATTGCAATGGTGAATGGAATTGTTTCCTTAATTTCTCTATTTTCTCATTATTAGTGTATAGGAATGCAAGGGATTTCTGTGTGTTGATTTTATATCCTGCAACTTTACTATATTCATTGATTAGTTCTAGTAATTTTCTGGTGGAGTCTTTAGGGTTTTCTATGTAGAGGATCATGTCATCTGCAAATAGAATTTTACTTCTTCTTTTCCAATTTGGATTCCTTTTATTTCTTTTTCTGCTCTGATTGCTGTGGCCAAAACTTCCAGAACTATGTTGAATAGTAGTGGTGAAAGTGGGCACCCTTGTCTTGTTCCTGACTTTAGGGGAAATGCTTTCAGTTTTTCACCATTGAGGAGAATGTTTGCTGTGGGTTTGTCATATATAGCTTTTATTATGTTGAAGAATGTTCCTTCTATTCCTGCTTTCTGGAGAGTTTTTATCATAAATGGATGTTGAATTTTGTCAAAAGCCTTCTCTGCATCTATTGAGATAATCGTATGGATTTTATTTTTCAATTTGTTAATGTGGTGTATTACATTGATTGATTCGTGGTTATTGAAGAATCCTTGCATCCCAGGGATAAAGCCCACTTGGTCATGGTGTATGATCTTTTTAATGTGTTGTTGGATTCTGATTCCTAGAATTTTGTTAAGGATTTTTGCATATATGTTCATCAGTGATATTGGCCTGTAGTTTTCTTTTTTGCGGCATCTTTCTCAAGTTTTGGTATTAGGGTGATGGTGGTGAAAGAGTCATTTCCTAGGCAGGTTGATAAGAAGGAGACCTCCAAGGAGAGAGGGGTCTGGAATTCTCAAGGAGGAAGAAAAGACAAACTTTTTTTTTTCCTTCTCTACATTCCTTAGAATTATATAACAATAATGGATTCTGCCTGAGGACAGTCTCTGGATTAAAGCTTCTGACTAATTCTGTTATCTTAAAATGTAAATTATGGGAGTAGGTCTGGTGAGGTCTTTACAACCTCCAGACATTTTTTGAATTCATTGCTAAAACTAACAAGGGGGTACTCTTTCTGCTCCCTTCTGATGCCTATGTCAGAAGCTTTCTTTATCTCCTTTATACTTTAATAAAATTATATTACACAAAAGCTCTGAGTGATCAAGCCTCGTCTCTGGCCCTGGATTGAATTCTTCTCTTCTGGGGGCCAAGAATCCTCACCTTTCAGTGGCTTCATAGAATGAGTTTGGAAGTTTACCTTCCTCTGCAATTTTCTGGAAGAGTTTTGAGTAGGATAGGTGTTAGCTCTTCTTTAAATTTTTGGTAGAATTCAGCTGTGAAGCCATCTGGACCTAAGCTTTTGTTTGCTGTAAGATTTCTGATTACAGTTTCAATTTCTGTGCTTGTGATGGGTCTGTTAATATTTTCTGTTTCTTCCTGGTTCAGTTTTGGAAAGTTGTACTTTTCTAAAAATTTGTCCATTTCTTCCAAGTTGTCCATTTTATTGGCATATATAGTCTCTTATGATCCTTTGTATTTCTGTGTTGTCTGTTATGATCTCTCCATTTTCATTTCTAATTTTATTGATTTGATTTTTCTCCCTTGTTTCTTGATGAGTCTGGCTATGGTTTGTCAATTTTATTTATCCTTTCAAAGAACCAGCTGTTTGCTTTGTTGATTTTTGCTATGGTCTCGTTTCTTTTGCATTTATTTCTGCCCTAATTTTTAAGATTTCTTTCCTTTTACTAACCCTGGAGTTCTTCATTTCTTCCTTTTCTAGTTGCTTTAGGGGTAGAGTTAGGTTATTCATTTCACTTTTTTCTTGTTTCTTGAGGTGTGCCTGTATTGCTATGAACCTTCCCCTTAGCACTTCTTTTACAGTGTCACACATTTTTTGGGTTGTTGTGTTTTCATTTTTGTTTGTTTCTATGCATATTTTGATTTCTTTTGTGATTTGTTTGTTATTCAGCAGCATGTTGTTCAGCCTACATATGTTGGAATTTTTTAATAGTTTTTCTCCTGTAATTGAGATCTACTCTTACTGCATTGTGGTCAGAAAAGATGCTTGGAATGATTTCAATTTTTTTTTGAAATTACCAAGGCTAGATTTATGGCCCAGGATGTGATCTATTCTGGAGAAGTTTCTGTGTGTGCTTGAGAAAAAGGTGAAATTCATTGTTTTGGGGTAAAATGTCCTATAGATATCAATTAGGTCTAACTGGTCTATTGTGTCATTTAAAGTTTGTGTTTCCTTGTTAATTTTCTGTTTAGTTGATCTGCCCATAGGTGTGAGTGGGGTATTAACACTTCTATCTAATATTTTTGGGTAGGTCTTACTTTTAGCACAACTTTCTTTTAATTTTTGAGTTGATTTTTTTTTCTCTAATCACTTTAGTCTAATTCTATTCATAGTGCCACCTAGAGTAAACCTAACCCTTTTTCTAGATAAATCACTCTTTGTATAGTTAAACACAATGACTCTACTGCCTCACCTCCAGTTATATCTTATGTTTATACTTGGGAATTATGAGGTATTTTTTAACCGCATATAGGACTTTACATTTTTTTCTTATTAAATTTCATCTTGTTAGATTTTATTTTTTTTAAATATTCACTCCACAAATTGTATATGCTGTGACAGCATTTAAGAAACTTTCTGCAGTATTTCATTGCATCCTAAGTGGAGTTCTGTTAGGCATTCATTCATTAGCCTTCTCTGAAGGGAATTCCTTAAGCTACAATTGAATCAGAGGTAGTAAATTCATTTGGCATGCTAATCAACCCTCTGGGTATTAATGGATGTTACCCTTTGGTAGTACTTCCTGTTCTAGTTGCAAAATAAAACTAGAAATCACACTGATAAAAAGTGTAAACTAAAAAGGATAAGGTAAAATGAAAAATGCACACATGAAATGATTCCATCAGCATCTATTGACAGGCCAGAGAAATTGCTTTGTGCTTAGAAGGTATTAGATGTTGTAATACAATGATAATTTAAAAAAATGATGCAGTCTCTATCCTTTTGAAGTTTACAGTCCAGAGAGAGAGACAGATGTGAATCAATCATGCAACCATATTTCAAATTTAAGTTGCAGTAATGAGATGGCTCGGAGAAGGCAATGGCACCCCATTCCAGTACTCTTGCCTGGAAAATGCCATGGACGGAGGAGCCTGGAAGGCTGCAGTCCATGGGGTCGCTAAGAGTCGGATACAACTGAGCGATTTCACTTGCACTTTTCACTTTCATGCATTGGAGAAGGAAATGGCAACCCACGCCATTGTTCTTGCCTGGAGAATCCCAGGGACGGGGAGCTTGGTGGGCTGCCATCTATGGGATCGCACAGAGTCGGACAAGACTGAAGCAACTTAGCAGAAGCAGCAGCAGCAATGAGATGGCTGGATGGCATCACTGACTCGATGGGCGTGAGTCTGAGTGAACTCTGGGAGTTGGTGATGGACAGGGAGGCCTGGCGTGCTACAATTCATGGGGTCACAAAGAGTGGACACAACTGAGCAACTGAACTGAATTGAACTGAAGTTTTCTAAAAGAGTACATGTTCTTAGTGACGCATACTGAATTATTAGGGATTCCCAGGTGAAGCTGGTGGTAAAGTACCCACCTGCCAATGCAGGAGATGCAGGTTTGATCCCTAAGTCTGGAGGATCCCGGGAGAAGGAAATGACAACCCACTCCAGTATTCTTGCCTGGAGAATACCCTGGACAGAGAAGCCTGATAGACTATAGTCCATAGGATTGCAAAGAGTCAGATGTGACTGAAGCGACTTAATACACACACATTGTCCCAAAATAATAACAATCAGGTTCTAGATGAGGACATAGTGAAATGAGACTGCCGTGAATAACTATTTGCTGGTTTTGGAGATTGGAAACATGAGACTACATTATTTGATTCTCTCTACTCTAATATTTGCTATAATAAAGAGTAGTAGACATGAAGAAGTTCAACTCTTTACCAGTGGTAAGCAGAGGAGATACCCAATTTGATGTAATAGAAGAATTTGATACAGGCAGGAAAAGTATAGAATGACTTCTGACAAGAGATGACAATTTAGATTAGAAGGATAAACAGGAGTCAGGTGACTTAAAAATTAAAAACAGAAGATCCAAAGCCCTATTGCACAGGGAGCAATATTGGGTCTGAGAGATAAAGAGAACCAGTGTGGTTGGAGAGCTTGAGGATGGATGGGGAGGAGGTTAGTATATGTAGCTGAAAAGTGAAGCAAAGGCCAGATGAAGAATGAGTTTTGTTCTAATAGCTAAAGGAAGTCATAGAAGGATCTTATGCATGGAAGCAACAAAATCATATTTGCTTTTAGAAAAGACTGTTCTGGCTGTTTTGTGAAGACTGATTTTGGGGACACATAAGGTGTTGCAGGTGGACTAATCAGAAGCTGCACAGCTTCTCCAGAAAATGTCCGTGTTACATTAGCACCCTAAAGCGTTAGCTTCTATTAGTTTAGACAAATAGCTTTCCCTGTTGATTTTACCACTTCTAAATCCTATCATTTTCTCTTCTTTATCTATCCCACCATCTTCCATGTGTAAATCTCCTTCAGCTCATGTCTAGAATAACAAACAGCCTAAACTCTTCAGTTTTATCTTCTATCAGAAGCTTTCTTGCTTCCTTAGCCTGCAGTCCATCCTTTAAAAAATGTATTTCCTATGAAGGTTCTGAGCATAGAACATTTCTGGCTCTTATATTTTAAATTGAATTGAGTTCCACAGTTTCTAAATGGGGGTGGTAAGATTACCAGATGAAATACCAGACATCCAACTCAATCTGAAATTTAGATTAACAGTGAATACATTTTGTGTAAAAATTGGGGTACACTTATATGTAATATATAGGATATGTAATATTTAGTGTTGCACTAAAAATTATATGCTATTTGTCAGAAATTCAAATTTGACTGACTCTCCTGTTTGTTTTGTTTTCTTTTTAATAAATCTGACAACCCTAGGGGATGGAAAGCAAGTAGATATCTTGAATCCAAGCTGAATGACTACCACATCCATTTCATGAATGATAGAAAAACAATAATATAGACATTTGCAAAAATATAGTAAGTTAAATTGCAGTATTATACATACTATTTTTGACATTTCTACTATTTCAAATATAATGAAAGAAATATACATTTTAAATAAGTGGACCGTTTTCTACTTGCTCACATTAACAAAGATTAAACCAAATATTTAAAGACTGCTGATTTGGAGGAATCCTGACCAGAATCTCACATCTGTTGATCCAGACCTACCTTTAATAAATTTCTCACTTGAACCATGTCTTTGTCCTGATTCTTGTCCTTCCTTCTCTCTGTTATTGTGAGCAGAGACTTACACAGTCTCATTATGAACTGATACCATCCCATATCCCATTATGAACTAATGACCCCACAATAGTTCCCAAAGTAGAAAGCAATCTCTTTTACAAAAACTTTAGGGAGAGTCCATTGTAAACTTATGTAAAACCATCTACTGCTTGCCTCCTGATTTCCCTTTCCTACCTTTATGTTGTTTCTATAATGAGCTGGAAATCACATTGGGAAGGGGATGGAAATTGTGCACTTAAAAGAACAATTCAAAAGACATCCAATGGCTTAATTTAATATAGAAACTATAAAATATTTGTGAATAAAATATTTTATTTAACTTGAGCTTAATGATCAGTGTAGGATAGATTTTAAACATGCTTCCTAAGTCTGTTAAAATGAAGCACAAAAATGCCAATCCAGCCAGTTTGATAATAATTATGAGAAAGAAGTAGTGTTTTCATGTAAATAGTTTCTCTAATTATTTTGATTTTACAAAGAAGTTATTTATATTGCTTTGGTGGTACATAGGGGCTTCCCTGATAGCTCAGTTGGTAAAAAAAATCCACCTTTAATGGAGGAGACCCCTTTTCAATTCCTAGATCCAGGGGAGATCTGCTGGAGAAGGGATTGGCTACCCACTCCAGTATTCTTGGGCTTCCCTTGCAGCTCAGCTGGTAAAGAATCCACCTGCAATGCGGGAGACTTGTGTTTGATACCTGGGTTGGGAAGATCCTCTGGAGAAGGCTACCCACTCCAGTATTCTGGCCTCGAGAATTCCATGGACTGTACAGTCCATGGTTTTGCAAAGAGTCAGACATGACTGAGCAATTTTCACTGTCACTTGATGGCACATAGGCTCTTATTAATTCATAATACTCTTATTAATACATAATATTAAAGCTGCTATATATCAAGTTGTATTTTGAAATTTCACTTTATTAGAATAATAGAATCTTTAAAGTTATCAATTATATATATATATATATATATATATATGTATATTAATGAGATGAAGGTAATGGGAATCCACTTTAGTATTTGTGCCCGGAAAATCCTATGAACAGAGGAGCCCGGCAGGCTACAGTCCATGGGGTCACAAAGATTCGGACACGACCTAGCAACTGAACAACAATTATAGCAACATGGAGTATGTTTTGGGTGAAAATGCAGAATATATTTTTAAATAAATTTAAACAGACTGCTATTTTTTTTTACTATTGAAAAAATTTTAGTAGTTATGTGAAAATTCCTTACCCACATTTTGGAATTTTATTTTATTTTATTTTATATTTATTTTATTTTATTTAATTTTATTGACTTTTAAATTATTAAATCTTTAAGCATTTTTTACTTTTATAAAACCTTTGGTATCATATCATTATACAAATGAAAATTATTGGAGAATCAAAATAATATGTTTTATTAACATAAATTATTTAAGTTTATAAGCAGCTATCTTTATGGAGATCCATAAGAATTTCTTTTGGGGATATTGAGTATGCGTGACTGAACTGAATTGAACTGAGTATAACATTTATCATGAATGTCAGAGATAAGGAAATGAAGATGGATATATGTAAATGTGTAGATAGCTATAATAAATATTAAATGTGAAGAAGATTCAGCAGAATTTCTGCTGAAAAACTCAGTGGTCCATTAATAAGTAAATATTCAGCAAACTATAAAATGAATTTTGAGGAAAGTTTTCATGTTAAAACAAATTTTAAATCTTTAATCAAAGATCTGTATTCCTAATAAGTGGGCTCTGTTTACTTGATGTAGTGTTACACGGTTTCCCTGGGAGTTTGGGAAATATTGGTGATAACATTGTTGGATAAAATGTTGGTGAAATGGTAGAAGACTGAAAAACTGAACTGACTTCAATGAGGATAATATTTGTGGCATGGTATAATGGAGACCAGATGGAATAACTATTTTCCGTATAGACTGAGCGTGGCTAAGTTCCAGACATGTACAAAGGAAATTTTGGTTATCTCTTTAGAAGAACCAGGCTTAAGCAGTACTGGCTTTAGGTCAGTCAGCGGAAAGCCAGTTCACTCAATGACTCACTTCACTTGTTTCTTTTTATCATATACTGTTTCAGTTTACCAGTTTTGTCTTCATAAACTTTGTTTTGTCTTCATAACATCTCTTAAAGTAATGTTTAATGTGCTTCTGACTCCCAGCCTTGTTATAGTAGCTGGAGACCTTGGAACCAAGAAAGAGAGAGATTTAAATGCAGAGGAACATAATTTTGGATAAAATGAATTCTTACCAATATAGTGTTCATCAGTATATTGAATATATTTTTATCCTTTATTAACATGTTCTTCATATCTTTTTATCTAAAAGAAAACATTAATTTACACTAATGAGAATTTATCTTTTGGAGAATTGATTGTTATGAAAACATTTTAGGCTTTATTTTTATACAACTAGATAATATGTTCATAAATAATACTATATTATTAATAGAACAGAATATCAACAATTGTATATATTCATTAATTTTATTTTTATATGTTCCTCACTTCCTGCTTGTCTCTCTCTGTCTTTCTCAACTACAGTTTCCCTCAGTCTTCTACTTCTTAAAAAGCTATCTTGAAAACTAAAATGAAAAAGGCTAAAATGAAGAGAGAACTATATATATACATAATTTGAAAATCGATATATAAATTGAAATTTAGTTTAATAATTCTGATTTCTGATTCATTTCTTTTCATCTTTGGTAAAGCTTATTCTTTCCGAAAGGCAAACAACCACAAGAAAACATGATTATGAAGGAGCTATTTTTATCACAGTAAGGGAAAGGGAATACAGGGAAATGGATCTGAGTTACAAACTACATTTAAGACATACATAGTTGAAACATTAAATTTCAATAGCTCAGGATAAGTGTCTTTTAATGTCACAAATAGGTTTTGTGATCTGAATCAGTAAACCAATGGCTGAAAAAAATCTCTGTATTTACATATGCTCCCAAGGGTGGCAACGCTACGCTACGCTAAGTCACTTCAGTCGTGTCCGACTCTGTGTGACCCCATAGACGGCAGCCTATCAGGCTCCTCCGACCCTGGGATTCTCCAGGCAAGAACACTGGAGTGGGTTGCCATTTCCTTCTCCAATGCATGAGAGTGAAAAGTGAAAGTGAAAGTCGCTCAGTCGTGCCCGACCCTTAGCGACCCCATGGACTGCAGCCCAGCAGGCTCCTCCGTCCATGGGAGTTTCCAGGCAAGAGTACTGGAGTGGGGTGCCATTGCCTTCTCCCAAGGGTGGCAAAGTATATGCTTATTATTCACTAAATCCCCACTATTCCCACTTTTATTTTGGATACATTTAGACTATCATTTCTTTGCAGCCAGATATAAAATAGTCAAAAATATGTAAACAATAAATTAGATTGAACTAACTAGTCAGGAATTGAGATGAATTGAATGACTTGTTTTGCATCATCTTGCCAAAACTGGCGGCAGTTAAACACAGCAAGAGAATGTGCTATGATTGAAATGGATAGTAAGCATGATCATCTGTCACCAAAGAAAATTTTATATGGCAATTATGACCTCAAGTTTCTCTTGAATTGTGAGCTATTGAAAATATCATTGCTCACTTTCAGCAGGGTGAGAAAAGCAGTCTCTTCAGTTTTCATGAAAGCATGCTTAAATGAGATGACTTAGTAATAAACCTTGTACAGTTTTGATATTTAGTAAGGAGCATAAATATTAGGTTTTCATCACCATTGCTCATTCAATTTTAAACAGCTAGCTATGAAAATTTTAAAAAATATATAAATTATTGCCTATACAAACCTTTCTTAACATTTCCAGACTATTCTGAGGCTTTTTTAATGAACATCTTTTTCTAAATTAATTGGCTATATTGTATATGGTGCTTATTAATGGGAACTCTCCACTCAGTATTTTTCATCTTTTTGGGGCAGTTATAGGTGACATTTAGCTTTTGGTTTATATTTATTTAAGATATTTATATGCAAGAATTCCTGAAATGCTTGAAACCAAAAAATGGAAATTCTATTTCCTGGGAATGTGTTTCTTAGAAGGCAGTGTATAAAGTACTGCTAGGTAGACTAAGTGTATGACTTTAAATAAGCATTTTCTTTTCTAGTGTGTCTGTCTTTTTGTTTGTTTGTTTGAAAACAAACTTATGTTTACCAAAGGGGAAATGTGGGAGAGAGGAATATAACTAGAAGTTTGAGATTAACACATATATATTACTCTTCTATATATAAAACAGATAATCAATAAGGATGTGATGTTCACTGGGAAGTCTATCAATATTCTGTAAAAACCTATATGAGAAAGAATCTGAAAAAAATAGATATATTTATAACTGAATCACTGTGTTATATACCTGAAACTAACACAGTGTGGTAAATCAACTATAATATAAACTAAAACTTAAATTAAAAAAAAAATAAAGAGATCTAGAAATAAAGACACCTGGCTAGCAATGAAACTGTGTGAAAAATCATGATCAGCCAGCAGACACCGAGTCCTTGGCTGCAACTCCATTCGTAGACTGTAATGACTGTGTACCAAATCTGGTGTGCGGAAGGCAGCGTTCCCATGAGGGCTGTCAAGTCAGCTTTAAAATCACACATATCATTCTACTAAAATTTGGTGTGGAAAACCACCACATCAAATAAAGTATCTGCTAGTTTAATGCTTCTACATGATTAAGAAATAGGTCATTTTTACAGTTTGAATTTAAAGCATAAATATATTGGTAATCCTCATGGATGAAGGACTGATTTTTTACTCCCAAACTGGTATGTTATTATGTGCATAAGTTAGCTCTTCCATACTCCATTTATAATATTCTCAGTTCAGTTCAGTTCAGTCGCTCAGTCGTGTCCGACTCTTTGCGACCCCATGAATCGCAGCACGCCAGGCCTCCCTGTCCATCACCAACTTCCGGAGTTCACTCAGACTCACGTCCATTGAGTCCGTGATGCCATCCAGCCATCTCATCCTCTGTCGTCCCCTTCTCCTGCCCCCAATCCCTCCCAGCATCAGGGTCTTTTCCAATGAGTCAACTCTTTGCATAAGGTGGCCAAAGTACTGGAGCTTCAGTTTCAGCATCATTCCTTATGAAGAAATCCCAGGGCTGATCTCCTTCAGAATGGACGAGTTGGATCTCTTTGCAGTCCAAGGGATTCTCAAGAGTCTTCTCCAACACCACAGTTCAAAAGCATCAATTCTTCTGCGCTCAGCCTTCTTCACAGTCCAACTCTCACATCCATACATGACCACAGGAAAAACCATAGCCTTGACTCACTACCCAAATTTATGCAGAAATTATTACTAAGAGACTTATTGTGATACGAGTGAACATCATTTATTAGATACCCTTTTCCTCACCTCTCACTACAGATATAGCAACAACAAAAATAAATGCAATCGTCAACTCCGCAAAGTAACACAGACAAAAGGCAAGAATCAAGAACTTGAGGAAACATGAGATCATTCAACAGTGTTTTTAAACAGATACCTCATAGAGTTCTGTGCAAAGACTGCGTGGAATATGATAAGTGGAACCAAATTTCAGAGTCTGCAATTCATTGAATATAAATTTGAAGTGAATCTAAAGCAGAAAAAAAATCACAAATAAACATCACTTGAAGCTATTGAAAGTCAGGAATGAGCAATGGACAATGGATCTGGATCACATATGGCAGTATTTCATTCTTTTTCAAAAAGACAACCCACAGAATGGGAGAAAATATTTGCAAATGAAGCAACCAACCAAGAATTAATCTCCAAAATATATAAACGGTTCATGCAACTCTTATGGAAAAAGCAAACAACCTGATCAAAAAATGCCATTTCTCCCAAGAAGACATACAGATGGCCATAAAGCACATGAAAAGGTGCTTAGCATCATTAGTTATTAAAGAAATGCCAATCAAAACTGAAGTGTGCTATCATATCACACTGGTCAGAATGGCCTTCATCAAAATGTCTACAAACAATGAATGCTGGAAGGGTGTGGAGAAGAGAAAAGCCTCCTACACTGCTAGTGAAATGAAAGTGAAAGTCACTCAGTTGTGTCTGACTCATTGTGACACCATGGACTGTATAATCCATGGAATTATTCAGGCTACAATACTGGAGTGGGTAGCTTTTCCCTTCTCCAGGGATACTTCCCAACCCAGGAATCAAACCAAGGTCTCCCGCATTGCAGGGGAATTTTTTAGCAGCTGTTTTGGAATGTAAATTGATATGATCACTATGGAGAACAGTAGGGAAGTGTCTTAAAAAGCTAGAAATAGATATGATCCATAAAATCCAATAATTTCACTTCTGGGCATGTATCCTGAGAAAGCAATAATTTGAAAAGATATATGTACTCCAGTGTTCTTAGCTGCACTGTTTACAATAACCAAGATATGGAAGAGTGAAAGTCACTGTGTCGTATACCACTCTTTGCAACCCCATGGACATACAGGAGTGAGTAACCATTACCTTCTCCAAGGTTCTTCCCAACCAGGGATTGGACCCAGGTCTCCTGCGTTGCAGGTGGAGTCTTTACCAGCTGAGTCACAAGGAAAGCCCAAGAATACTGGAATGGGTCAATTCAGTTAGTTCAGTCACTCAGTTGTGTCCAACTCTTTGTGACCCCATGAATCGCAGCATGCCAGGCCTCCCTGTCCATCACCAACTCCAAGAGTTCACCCAAACTCTTGTGCATCGAGTCAGTGATGCCATCCAACCATCTCATGCTCTGTTGTCCCCTTCTCCTCCTGCCCCCAATCCCTCTCAACATCAAGGTCTTTTCCAATGAGTCAACTCTTCACTGAGATGGCCAAAGTATTGGAGTTTCAGCTTTAGCATCAGTCCTTCCAAGGAACACCCAGGACTGGTCTCCTTTAGGATGGACTGGCTGGATCTCCTTGACTCCAAAGGACTCTCAAGAGTCTTCTCCAACACCGCAGGTCAAAAGCATCAATTTTTTGGCATTCATCTTTCTTCACAGTCCAACTCTCATGTCCATACATGACCACTGGGAAAACTATAGCCTTGACTAGATGCACCTTTGTTGGCAAAGTAATATCTCTGCTTTTTAATATGCTATCTAGGTTGGTCATAACTTTCCTTCCAAGGAGTAAGCATCTTTTAATTTCATGGCTGCATTCACCATCTGCAGTGAACTTGGAGCCCAAACAAATGAAGTCTGACACTGTTTCCCCATCTATTTGGCATGAAGTGATGGGACCAGAGGTCATGATCTTATTACTTTGCCAACTAAGGTCTGTCTAGTCAAGGCTATGGTTTTTCCAGTAGTCATGTATGGATGTGAGAGTTGGACTGTAAAGAAGGCTGAGCACCAAAGAATTGATGCTTTTGAACTGTTGTATTGGAGAAGACTCTTGAGAGTCCCTTGGACTGCAAGGAGATCCAACCAGTCCATTCTGAAGGAGATCAGCCCTGGGATTTCTTTGGAAGGAATGATGCTGAAGCTGAAGCTCCAGTACTTTGGCCACCTCATGCAAAGAGTTAACTCATTGGAAAGACCCTGATGCTGGGAGGGGTTGGGGGCAGGAGGAGAAGGGGACGACAGAGGATGAGATGGCTGGATGGCATCACTGACTCCATGGGCATGGGTCTGGGTGAACTCTGGGAGTTGGTGATGGACAGGGAGGCCTGGCGTGCTGCGATTCATGAGGTTGCAAAGAATCAGACACGACTGAGTGACTGAACTGAACTGAATTGAGCTTTAAGCCAAATTTTTCACTCTCCATATTCACTTTTATCAACATACCTTTTAGTTCCTCTTCACTTTCTGCCATAAGGGTGGTGTTATCTGCATATCTGAGGTTACTGATATTTCTCCTGACAATCTTGATTCCAGCTTGTGCTTCTTCCAGCCCAGCGTTTCTCAGGATGTACTCTGCATAGAAGTTAAATAAGCACAGTGACAATATACAGCCTTGACATACTTCTTTTCCTATTTGGAACCAGTCTGATGTTCCATGTCCAGTTCTAACTGTTGCTTCATGACCTGCATATAGTTTTCTCAAGAGGCAGGTCAGGTGGTCTGGTATTCCCATCTCTTTCAGAATTTTCCACAGTTTATTGTGATCCACACAGTGAAAGGCTTTGTCAGAGTCAATAAAGCAGAAATAGATGTTTTTCTGGAAGTCTCTTGCTTTTTCCATGATCCAGCAGATGATCTCTGGTTCCTCTGCCTTTTCTAAAACCAGCTTGAGCATCTGGAAGTTCAAGGTTCATGTATTGCTGAAGCCTGGCTTGCAGAATTTTGAGTATTACTTTACTAGCGTGTGAAATGAATGCAATTGTGCGGAAGTTTGAGCATTCTTTGGCATTCGCTTTCTTTGGGATTTAAGAGAGAAGTAAGCTTCCCTGGTGGCTCAGAAGTTAAAGCATCTGCCTGCAATGCGGGAGACCTGGGTTCAGTCCCTGGGTCAGGACGATCCCCTGGAGAAGGAAATGGCAACCCACCCCAGTATTCTTGCCTGGAGAATCCCATGGATGGAGGAGCCTGGTGGGCTACTGTCCATGGGGTCACAAGAGTTGGACACGATTGAGCGACTTCACTTTCACCTTCTTTGGAATTGGAATGAAAACTGACCTTTTCCAGTCCTGTGGCCACTGCTGAGTTTTCCAAATTTGCTGGCATATTGAGTACAACACTTTCACAGCATCATCTTTCAGGATTTGAAATAGCTCAACTGGAATTCCATCATCTCCACTAGCCTTGTTCATAGTGATACTTTCTAAGATCCACTTGACTTTACATTCCAGGATGTCTGGCTCTAGGTGAATGATCATACCATTGTGATTATCTTGGTCGTGAAGATTTTTTTTGTACAGTTCTTCTGTACAGAAGTACAGTTTTGTTCTGTACTTCTTTTTTACAGTATTCTTGCCAACTCTTCATAATATCTTCTGCTACTGTTAGGATCATACCATTTCTGTCCTTTATCGAGCCCATTTTTGCATGAAATGTTCCCTTCATATCTCTAATTTAGCCCATCCTTTTCCAGTGGGTCTTCCCAACCCAGGAATCAAACTAGGCTCTCCTGCATTGCAGGCAGATTCTTTACCAACTGAGCTATCAGGGAAGCCCTAACCAAGACATGGAAGCAACCTAAATGTCCATCAACAGAAGAATTTATAAAAAAGATGTGATACCTATGTACAATGGCATATTACTCAGCCATTAAAAAAAAAAAAAAAGAATGAAATAGATCTTCTGTTTCTGAGACCTTGGACAAAGGTAGTTTTCCGGTCTTCTGCCAAGGTCTGCTTAAGGGTGGAGGAGAGAATTTTAAAGGCAATTTCCCCCATTCTTACTTAGTACTTTCCCACTGAAAATCGCCTGAGCTTTTTGTTCAGATCTCCTTCAATAGTGAGGTGACCCTCACATCTCAGCTGATCTACCAGCCGGTTTCTGTTTCATGAGAAAAAATGGAACAGGATGATTCTGTGATTCTCCAGGTACAAGACTCTCTTACTCATTGCAGTAAGTGATTAAAGACTTAACCCTTTCACTTATTCTTTGTTGCTTTAATTGGATACTTCTATACCTACAGCTTGGATCTCTCTGTCCCAACGCAAGTCAGCTCCTGACAGGTATATGTATAGAAAATAGTCATAAATTTAGATGTAATTTAAGATGTACATTTACTAGTTGTCTATCTAAAAGGACATAATTTCCATACTTATTTTTATATTAAAGATAAGTCAAGGTAAAGTAGCCAATATTTTATTCATACTAATTTAAGCCAATTATATTTCATAATATACTAATTTATAATAATTTTTATTTTCATTAATATAATAAGTTCCCAAAATTGAGATAGTCTTTGTTAGCTAAACTTTTGATTTAAGAATGAAACTAATTAGAAAGAATTCACTGTTGATATTTTACATGCTTAGATTGCTAATAGAAATGTTGCTGTCTAAATGAAAAAATTGTATGTCCAGATTAACTTCTTTTCCAAGTTTAATTTAAATTTAGTAGAGCCTTAACACATTGTGTATGTCTTAATGTCTCAGTGAGTTTAGTAATTCAACAATAAAATCATACCTCCTGCTGCATTTTTGTGGTATAATTTGAAGGCCATCTTACACAAGGTTCTCACAGTGATTAAACACATTTTCCACTAATATTTACACTAATCTTTTAAAGTATAACTTTGAAGATAAAAAAGAGGTTGAGAGATAAATGTTTAATTATACAGACTGAATAAAATTTTAACATTTGTTTAGAACTTTTTAAGTCATTTCATTGTGGTTAGTCATTCATCCAGAATCCTCATTGTTCTAAACTTATGAGCTTGCTTTCTCATGGAGGATTCATGAACTGACACTGAGATAACTGACTGGGAACTGGGTTTCTAGATGTTTTCTCATTCCATTATCTAGATAAATGTAAAAGAAAGTTAACATTTTCTGCCCATTGGAAAAAATACCAAGTCCTTATTTTTGATTTAGGTAAATATTTGCTCTGAAGTAGCAAATGTTCTATATTTAAATTAATTAACTACTTACTGCATAGTGGATTCAGTGAGTAAATGGATGTAAAAACATTTTAGCTTAGTTCCTTGCCATCTTAAACATTTAATAAATATTAACATTATTTTTATTACTATTTTATACCTTTTTTCTGCATTACTTTGACATTATCTTTTAATTGTATTTGTCTTCTACTAAATTGCCTTCTCTTACAAGGCAGGGAAACTGTCTTGCTTATCTCTGATTCCTTAGACAATGCACTGGTTCAGATTCACAATAGGAAGTCAATAAATGCTTTTCAGATTTATCAGTTAAATATAATAGGAAAATAATATTAATATGTTGTTAAATTGACATATTGTGTTCATTCTAGTGTAGAATGGCAAAATGATTAACTTTTCTTACCTAATGGAATACGGGAGTGCAGGTTCTCTTACTTTCTGTGGTTCTCTCTTATGAGTAGTCTTGGATTCGCTGTAGCCACTCATAGGTCCTGGAGGGAAAATACCATGTTACTTTTTCCAGTCAATTATGTGCCTGTGGTCAACTTCTGAACGTTTAAATATAAATGGAAGACAAAAATAGGTGTTTTTTTTTTTTTTTAGTTCACAATCAAGGATCTCAATATTTATGCATTTTTTCATTTATCCAAAATCAGCATTGCTCAATAGAGTAAATCAATTTTGTTGAATATGACTTGTATCTTATCTTTAATAATACTGTTTTTGTAGCTAAGATGAAAGTGGTATTGAATGACAATGAGATTTGTCAGTCATATAGGCATAAATCTAGGGTTTAAATTTAAAACCTGTATTAAGTATACTAGTAATGGATAAGGATTTATTATACAATTCCATTATCTCAAACTCTGGGAGAATGAAACATTATTAGTTATTTTTAAAAATGCTATGCATTTTCTTGCACAACTTAATATTTCCTTTGTCTTCCATTTCCTCTGGAATGAGGATTCAGTGTGTAATACTGGAATGCACAACTTTTATGATGCAAACTTACAGTATTTCATTTCTCATAAATTGATGAGTGACTAATTTTAAAGGATTTACCATTCTTCTCTAGTGTAGTATCTAATGTATAGAGGGTTTAGTGCTTTGAAGTATTAGAAAAGATACTTATCAGAAAATAGAGTTATTTATCATCTTGTTATCCATGTTCTGGCCTTTTTCTATCTTTGCTCATGCATATATCTTGACATCTCAGTTCAGTCCCACAGGTAAATTCCTCTCTTCCCTTTTATCTGTTCAAGACTTGCAGTGAATTCAAAGGAAGCCATGAGCACAGAGAAGGTGTTGCCTTGGAGAATTTAACCATAGTAAATAATCTGAGTGAATGCTGCATGTTTTAAAAGGAATGTAGGCACCACAGCAGGATATAATATTAAGTGAAAATGAAAAGGAATATCCCACAAGATACTCAGTGAGATGACAAGAGAAAGTTGAACTTTTATTCCTTATCTAAATAATTTCATCATAATTTCTCTGTGCTATTGAAGTTCATCAGGGAATGTCAGGGTATCACCTTTTGAATTAGGCTAATATGATTTCCATAATCTCCTGATCTTTCTCTTTAGTTGGAGCATCACTTTGGCAAGTTAATTCAGAATTTTTATCATATATCTACTCTTGGATTTGTTGTGAGTAATATTCTAGAATTTGTAACGCTAAGGAATCCTTAAACATCAGATGTAAATTTTAAGATTTCTCAGATCTTATTTTAACCCACAACATCTCATTTATGTGTGCCTGTATATATTTTAAAGAGGATAGTAAAAGAAAGGAAAGGAAAATGGGAAAGATAGGACAGGGAAAGGAGGAGGGAAGAGATAGGAAAGGAAATGTTTATGGAGTGTTGCAGACAGAGAAAGAATTAGGAATACCACCTATTTGCCTATATTCTCTCATCCATCAAAAGCATGGTGTTTCATGACCTGAGTGTCTTTCTCTATATGGATGTAGCCTGGAATGTTATCAACTCCTCTTGAGGTCAAGATTATAATTAACTCAGTTCCTCCCTGCCAAAAATCCTGTTTTAAGAATACTGACTGGCTTGGGTTATTTCTGAATTTTATATAAATAGACAATAAATGCCAAGGTCATTATTCTTCATTCCTGGCCAGTTAACTGTTCTTATCTCTTTTCTCTTATTATCAAAAACAGTGCACTCTTTCACAAACATATTATATCAGAAGTGCTGTCTTCATTGGATTATTTTTCTTCTAAGACTCTTCTAATGAATCAAAAATCTGCTATTACTGGCTCTGTTATATAATCTTATTTCTGAAAATATAATTTAATAATATTTCTAATTAAAACTTTTGAATAGTAGATGTTTTTTCAGTATATGAGTGAGTAAATTTGTTCTAACATTACATTGGTTAATCTAGCCAGAGTGATATATCTTAAAACAAACTACTTAATATCTAAACATATTTTATTTTATAAGGCTCTCCATTCCTTTTTTCTCCAAAGCAGTAAACTACAGTGTTCTTATAAAAATTGCTATATAGGTTGTGAAAGTTCATAACAAATTGCTTGTCATATAGCATTCTCAATCAATGTTATTCCCACATTTCTTCTTAGTGGTGCCTGTTCTTCACCAATAGTGAATTGCTCTTGATTTCAAAACCTAAGATAAAAGCATTTTCCTAAGAGAGTAAATTATATTATTGTCAAGCTAATTTTATAAAAATGATGTGTTGGACCCAGCTGAAAAGTTTATGGACTTATCCTTGTAAAAATGCATGAAATTGCTACATTTTTATTTTCTGAGTCATAGCTGAGTTGACAATTGTTTGCCTGCTTTATTACTTTATTGAGAAACAGATGGAATCTAACAAAATGTTCCTACTTTTCTCTTTGGAAGCTTCAAGGCATTCTGATTAATATAGTATGTGTGTGTGTGTGTGTGTATGTGTGTATGTGTGTGTATTTCTTATGTGCATAGGCTCAAAAATTCTTAGAAAAGTATTATCAAATGAAATCAAATAATGTATAAAATAATTATATGCCATACCCTAGCAATCCACTCCAGTATTCTTGCCTGGAGAATCCCAGGGACAGGGGAGCCTGGTGGGCTGCCATCTATGGGGTCGCACAGAATTGGACATGACTGAAGCAACTTAGTAGCAGCAGCAGCAGCAGGTTTATCCCAGGTATGCAAAACTGACTCAACATTTCATGATCAACCAATGTAATCCATCACATTAATAAGCTAAAGAAGAAAAATCAGAGGACTATATCAAGAGATGCTAAAAAAGCATTTGACAAAATACAACACACATTTACAACAAAAACTCTCAGTAAATGAGGAATAGAGGGTAATATCTTCAACTTGAGAAAGCATATCTTCAAAAAACCTAAAGGACACATCATACCTAATGAATATCTAGAAATTTTCCCAGTAAAATCAGAAAAAAACTAAATAAATGGAGAGATATTCCACATTTTTTGATAACAAGACTAAAAATTGTCAAGATGACAGTTTTTCCCAACTAGATCTGTAGTTTTTGTGCAATCCTTACCAAAAAAAAAAAAAAAAAAATCCCAGCAAGTATTTTGTGGACATTGAGAAACTAATTTAATTTTTTTAATTTAAATTTATTTTAATTGGAGGCTAATTACTTTACAATATTGTATTGGTTTTAAAGTTATTATGTAGAGGCATCAGACACAAAATAGCCAACATAATATTGAAGGAAAATTACCAAATTGAAAGACTGACACTACCTGAATCAAAACTTATAAAGTTACCATAATAGTTTGTGATATTGATGAGAGAATAGACAAATACATCAATGGGAACAGAATAGAAAGCCCAGAAATGGACCCGTTTAAATACAGTCAACTCATCTTTGACGAAAAAACCGAGGCAATACAGTGGAAAAAGGATAGTCTTTTCAATAACTGATACTCAACGAACTGAACATTTATATGCAAAATCCAGACACAGACCTTGCCTTGCATAATTCACAAAACCTAAAAGTGAGTCACAGACCTAAATTTAAAATGCAAAATTATGAAACTATTAGGAGAAGGCAATGTCACCCCACTCCAGTACTCTTGCCTGGAGAATCCCAGGGACGACAGAGCCTGGTAGGCTGTCGCCTATGGGGTAACACAGAGTCGCACATGACTGAAGTGACTTAGCAGCAGCAGCAGCAGAACTAACAGGAAGAATTTAGATGAACTTGTGTTTGGCTATGATTTTTAAATGCACCAATGATGTGATCTATAAGAGAAAGAAATGATAAGCTGAAATTCATTAAAATAAAAAACATTCTCTCCTATGTGAAGGAAACTGTCAAAACAGTGAAAAGACAAGCTACACACTTGAAGAAAATATTTGTAAAAGACATATCTGATAAAGGACTATCATCCAAAATATACAAAGAACTGTTTAAACTCAACAATAAGGAAATTATAATCCAATTTAAAAACTTGAAATGTCTAAATGAGTAAACCTCATTTATTGAGAGTTTTTATTGCAAATGAGTGTTGTATTTTGTCAAATGCTTTTTTAGCATCTCTTGATATGGTCCTTTGATTTTTCTCCTTTATCTTATTAATGTGATGATTACATTGATTGATTATGAAATGTTGAGTCAGTCTTGCATACCTGGGATAAATCCTGCTACGGTATGGCATATAATCATTTTATACATCATTGGATTTCATTTCTTTTTAATGAAAAGATTTAAAAGCATCTCATCAGAGAATAAATATAGTAAGCATGTGACAAGATGTCCCATATCATGTTACTGAGGAAATAAAAATTAAAATGAGATACCACTACACATCTATTAGAATAGCCAAAATAGTAAGGCAAGGCACACTGACTTTTTTCCATGGTACAAGAGATGTAGTCTTAATATATTTTTTGAATTTGAACAGTTGAATAATTAAATTAGTCAGAAAACAGTATTATCAGAAGGAGGAAGTATTAATGGTGTAAGAGAGGGAATCTTTACCTAGTATGTAACAAAGTCAATAGGAAATTTGTAACATTGACCAAACCATAGTAACTGATACAATAATATTTCAAGATGTGGAAGTCATCAGCAATTGAATTGAAAAATAAAATATTGTTATTTATTTATTTTAAATTTTTTTTATTTTTACTTTATTTTACTTTACAATACTGTACTGGTTTTACCATACATTGACATGAATCCACCACAGGTATACATAGTCCCCAATCCTGAACCATAAGGGAAGAGGAAATGAGATTGGGTTGTGGATAGAAACAGGAATATTTAGGCAGAAATGTATCACTCCTCATTACAAATAATTCTGTTATTTTATGCTTAGACAACTACCTGTGTAATGTACTACTTTAATCTTTTTTAATGTATTGGAGGAAACATGGTGTGTGTGCTTTTCTTTTTTTTAAGAATCTAATGAAGCAGATAGTTATGAGAGGATAATGCAGTTATAGGAACATGGTATGTGTGTGTGTATTTATTATATTTTGGTCAAGTCTACCAATGTGATTATTAACTTGTTAGCAGCATAAATCTATAATGAAGGCAAAGCAAAACAAACAAGGGTTATCTGATTTCCACACTATAAAGGAAATGGAGAGCAAAATCACTTGATATCATTTCTAGCAATAGTAATATTGATAGATTCAGGTAGCACTTACCTTCAAGCTATTAATTAAGCAATCTAAACTGAAGAAAGCAAGCCAGCAGTATATTTGGTTATGCTGAAACAACCATGTAAGGAATAGCTTGAACATAACCAGGCAAATTCATTCTTTGAAAAGTCCCTGGAAATTTTTATTGAATCTTCCAAGTGTCTAGTTGAAAAAAAGAATTCATTTGGGTGATTGTTTTCAGGAGTGGCTATCTAATGATTAAAGTTTGGGGCAATTTTTAATTAGAACTGAGAGTATGATTATGTATTTGTGGAAATATCCTCTCATTAAACTGTCTTAAATTATCACCAATTCCATGGTTTGAATGGTTGAACAATTTAATTCACATCATAAAACTAAATAAGAGAGTCAGAAAGAAATTAATTACTGACTTGAAAAATTTGAGGTCATAAAAAAGTGTTCCAATGTCACTTATTGGCTATGTAAACATTTACATTTTAAGGGAAAAAATCACTGATGTCCTGTGCTGAATATGGAGACTATTTGATAAGCTTTCATTGTGGACAAGGATCCTAACAAATAAATTGGCTAGTGGTTAAAAAAAAAAAAAAAGGTACTAAAATAAAACATATTTAAATTCTATTGAGCATTAAATGAATTTGCATAAATTACCTGACTGGGAAGGCCAGCTGCTGCAGTTTCTGTTGTTTATCCAGAGGGATCATCTGCCCAGATGTCCACATTTCCCTGGTTCTTGGACAATCCATGAGGCTTTTCATAGGTATTACATGCTCCCTTGCTCTAATAATCAGTTATGAATCACTATATTTTAGAGATGGTAAAATTTGTGTCTACTACCTTGGTAATATGATTAACAAAAATCAATAACATTTAGCAAAAGGTGTGTTTAGAGAATCAAAATGCAAAGTTGAATTTTAACTAAGCCATAAATAGCTACACATAAAGAAAAATTAACTATGAATATGACTTTAATATCTCATGATAGCTAAAGCCTGAACTGTAATTAGATACCTCACTATGTGGAACTCTAAGTAATTTATAAAATAGAATTATTCGCCAGAGTGCTAGCAGTAACAGCATAAAAATAAAAGGATTCAGTGGTGCTATATATGGTTCTAGAGAAGCCCATTCACACTCCTGAGTTTATATGCCTTAATAATTCCTTTCAGACATGATATAGAAATCCTACCTTGGGTTTATCAATCATTGTTTTGGGTCAGAGAAAGTTGCCTTCCACCAGCCTTCCTGCAATTATGGCAAATGAAGAACTCTTTATTTGTGATTTGGAATCATTTGTGGATGTGCTCAATTATGTCCTACAATGTACAGACTTCTGGCCCCTCTTTTTCTCTTTCTCTTCGTACAAGAAGCATTGTAACATGGTCACTGAGTCAGACATGTTCAAATTCGAACTCCATTACTTGGCATCTCTATGCTGTAAAAAATAGTTCATCTCTTGGGAGCTATTTTTTCACTGGTAGAGTGTTAAGAGTAATTATGTACTGCCGGGGTCCAGCCCCGGTAGGTCCAGGGAATTCGAAGGGGGACAGCGTTGGCGAGGGAAAACTTATTTATTTAGAAATATAAAAATAGATTAGGAAGAAATAGTGTAGAGGAAATTTTGAGATGGAGAAAAGAAGGCTGAATAACTTGGTTTACGTGGAAAGCCAATAAAACCTCGAGACAAGAGGTTTGCACCATCTACGTTAGGCCACCGGCGTCTGTTTGAATATTGGAGAGTGCCACACCCTGGGCTCTCTCTCTTACAGATCTTAGCAGCCGGGACAGGTAAGTAGACATGGCGAGCCTCCGCGCCCCAGATGGGAATTCAGCCAGAAATTAGAGAAAATAGGAGACACGGGGGAAGCCCAGCATCAGTGCAAGACTCCAAAAGAGGGAAGAGGAAAAGGAAAAAAAGAAAAAGGGAAAAAGGAAGGGGGAAAAAAAGGCGGGGGGAAGGGGGACAGTTTATTTTTCAAAATCAGCTTATGTACCCCAAGTTGTACATAATAGAATATGCAGAGTTACGCAGAGGTAGCAGTCCTGACCCTCATTGAGATAAAGCTTTCTTTTTTGCATACTCTCCTGTTACAAAAGTCTCAGGTGGTTTACATTATCTTCTGGCCAAGAGGCCTATTAACATTTCTATGGCTCTCTTCTGATGAAGTTCTGTTAACCAGAAGACTCATTTGTGTTAATCTTTCCAAAGTCTGAATGCCACTCTCAGAAAACACTAAATAAAAATACAGCAGTTTGTAATAAAAGGAAGTACAGTGATTTATAGCAAAAGTCTAGTATTGCTAACATCAAAACTACTAGATATCCTTTTCCATATCTCATTTGCATTGATTACATCTTCCTGGGTGCCTGATAGATAAAAAAATAAGGAAGTCTGGCAGCAATCATTGAGTCAACCGTGAAATCCTGTCACCAATATGAATTTGAAAAGGCTCTGAAACTTTAGGCTTTTGTGCCCCTCACAGTTGGGAGGTTGTGAGTAATTTACAAGCTTGTAGAAGGTCAGGGGAACCTGTTAGGCAGGCTAGAGCATTATCAAAGGGGGGTTGGGCTGAAATGGGAAAACAGACAAATTCTTATTTTGGGGGGCACATGTTCAGGAAAAACCAGGGAGAAACCGATGACTCAGATTGCCCTGCCATCTGAGTTTGCCATGTGACCCTGTCACGGGTGGGATTCCTCAGGCTGGCCCCCGACAATGTACAACCTGGAAGATTCTGGTCATGACTACATGAGTACATAAAATGTCTGATTAGCAGCATTGGGCACAGTAGAGGCACTATGTAAATGCTGGCTATTATTTTTTTCTTCTTCCTCTCTTCTATGTGAAAAAGTGTATGGCAATAAAATTAAGGATTTTATGGTTCCAGGTCTTGTATTCAAGTTTCTAATCCATTTTGAATTGATATTTGTGTGTGATATGTGATAGTGGTCTAGTTTCATTATTTTGCATGTGGCATGTTTCTGCTGTACCATTTATTAAAGAGGCTATTCTTTATTGTATGTTCTTTGTTCTTTTGTTGTAAACTATTCAGATATGGGAGAAGGCAATGGCACCCCACTCCAGTACTCTTGCCTGGAAAATCCCATGGATGGAGAAGCCTGGTAGGCTGCAGTCCATGGGGTCGCTAAGAGTCAGACAGGACTGAGCGACTTCACTTTCACTTTTTGCTTTCATGCATTGGAGAAGGAAATGGCAACTTTCTCCAGTATTCTTGCTTGGAGAATCCCAGGGATGAGGGAGCCTGGTGGGCTGTCATCTATGGGGTCACACAGAGTCGGACACAACTGAAGCAACTTAGTAGCAGCAGCAGCATTAAGATATGTGTGGGTTTATTTCTGGGCACACAATTCTGTTTAATCTGCCAATACCACCTTGTTTTGATTACTAAACTTTGTGATATAGTTTGAACTATTATGTAATAAACCGGTGTTACGTCAATAATAAGTAAATGACCCTGAAAAAAAATCTTCATTTTAAAATGTATCAAGAAGTTCTAGATTCTATGCTGCTTTTATGTTTCAGACAAATTTCCTTTCTGTGTTTTTGAAAGGGAGCAACGTCTCGGTCTCTCATGTACCACTGAATTGAACAAATTTCTAATGAGTGTTTACTTTATTAAATTGTTTAAAAAATCTTGATAATTATGACTAGGCAATTTGGTATTTTTTCCTCCAAGTTATTTTTATCCAAATGTGCTTTCAAGGTTCACTTTCATGGCAACTTTAATGCTGTCCAAAGATGTTCCAAATATTCTGTCAATGTGACTTTATGGTAAATAACATTATAATGTCAATGCACAAATAAGGAAGTGACATGATGTTGAGAATGCACTCGATATGGTTGTATCATAAATTCAATTGAAAATACATATTTATGGACACTTTCTTAGGATGTCAAAGAAGCATAATGCTGATATATTACTGACAGAAAAGAAATCAAGGCAGATAATCTTTGTTAACAATGATGTAAATTTTACTGAGTAAAGGAAATTTTAAGTCATGGCAGTCAATGTGCCTGAAGACTATAAAATGCTATATTTCCCTTGACACCTCTGAGGATTAGCCACACCCAACTGCCAGAAATTCATATTCTGAGTCCTGAGAAGGTCCATGAATTTGGATTTCAGCCGCTTTTATCTTTGAATGAATGCTGTGCTAGATAATTTCTACCTCTCTGCAGGAAATGAGATACTTAAGCTCTGTAATGCTAAAATCTGCCCTCTCTGAAGATTGTCTCCTTCCACTCTTTGTCTCTGAATGAGAAGAATGGAATTGAGATCACGGAACTACTTAGGCCTGTTCCAAGTGGAGAAGAAGGAGGTATATCTGTGTATATATTTAAATTCCAGATTTATTTTATTAGAAAATAAATTATTTGATTTAAGAATTGAAAGTATCAGTGCTACTAAAAATACCACCTTGTTTTGATTACTAAACTTTGTGATATAGTTTGAACTATTATGTAATAAACCGGTGTTACGTCAATAATAAGTAAATGACCCTGAAAAAAAATCTTCATTTTAAAATGTATCAAGAAGTTCTAGATTCTATGCTGCTTTTATGTTTCAGACAAATTTCCTTCCATTCTTTCTTAACACTCCCTTAAGCATAACTGCTAGAATATTTTATCCTTCTGCTTACTACTTCCCTAACTCCATTTATCTCCTTTTCTCATTTATGTGAATGATGCTGTGTTGTTCATTCCTGCTATTTTTCCTCAGTTTGGTGGGGTGGAGAATAGAGGGAAATGGATTCTGTTTCTAAATGAAATCATTTTACATTTATTCATTAAAGTTATTTTTAATCCTTCAGTTCAGTTTCAGTTCAGTTGCTCAGTCATGTCCGACTCTTTGCAACCCCATGAGGTGCAGCACACCAGGCCACCCAGTCCATCACCAACTCCTGAAGTTTACCAAAACTCATGTCATTCGAAACAGTAATGCCATCCAGCTATCTCATCATCTGTTGTCCCCTTCTCCTCCTGCCCCCAGTCCCTCCCAGCATCAGGGTCTTTTCCAATGAGTCAATTCTTTGAATGAGGTGGCCAGTGTATCGGAGTTTCAGCTTCAGCATCAGTCCTTCATGAACAGCCAGGACTGATATTCTTTAGGATGGACTGGTTGGATCTCCTTGCAGTCCAAGGGTCTCCAACACCACAGTTCAAAAGCATCAATTCTTTAGCGCTTCACTTTCTTCACAGTCCAATTCTCACATCCATACATGACTACTGGAAAAAACAGCCTTGACTAGACGGACCTTTGTTGTCAAAGTAATGTCTCAGCTTTTTAATATGCTATTTAGTTTGGTCATAACTTTCCTTCCAAGGAGTAAGCATCTTTTAATTTCATGGCTGCAGTCACCATCTGCAGTGATTTTGGAGCCCCCCAAAAATAAAGTCTGACACTGTTTCCACTGTTTCTCCATCTATTTGCCATGAAATGATTGGACCAGATGCTATGATCTTCATTTTCTGAATGTTGAGCTTTAAGCCAACATTTTCACTCTCCTCTTTCACTTTCATCAAGAGACTTTTACTTCCTCTTCACTTTCTGCAATAAGGGTGGTGTCACCTGCATATCTGAGGTTATTGATATTTGTGCCTGCAATCTTGATTCTAGCTTGTGTTTCTTCCAGTCCAGCGTTTCTCATGATGTACTCTGCATATAAGTTAAATAAGCAGGTGACAATATACAGCCTTGACGTACTCCTTTTCCTATTTGGAACCAGTCTCTTGTTCCATGTCCAGTTCTAACTGTTGCTTCCTGACCTGCATACAGATTTCTCAAGAGGCAGATCAGATGGTCTGGTATTCCCATCTCTTTCAGAATTTTTCACAGTTTCGTGTGATCCACAGTCAAAGGCTTTGGCATAGTCAATAAAGTAGAAATAGACATAGACGTTTTTCTGGAACTCTCTTGCTTTTCCCATGATCCAGTGGATATTGGCAATTTGATCTCTGGTTCCTCTGCCTTTTCTAAAACCAGCTTGAACATCTGAAAGTTCACAGTTCATGTATTGCTGAAGCCTGACTTGGGGAATTTTGAGCATCACTTTAGTAGTGTGTGAGTGAGTGAAGTCACTCAGTCATGTCCGACTCTTTGTGACCCCCCCATGGATGGTAGCCCATCAGGCTCCTCCGTCCATGGGGTTTTCCAGACAAGTGTGCCAGAGTGCATTGCCATTTCCTTCTCCAGGGGATCTTCCTGACCCAGGAATCGAACCCGGGTCTCCCGCATTGCAGGCAGATGCTTTACCATCTGAGCCACCAGTAGTGTGTGAGATGAGTGCAATTGTGTGGTAGTTTCAGCATTCTTTGGCATTGCCTTTCTTTGGGATTGGAATGAAAACTGACCTTTTCCAGTCCTGTGGCCACTGCTGAGTTTTCCAAATTTGCTGGCATATTGAGTACAGCACTTTCACAGCATCGTCTTTCAGGATTTGAAGTAGCTCAACTGGAATTCCATCACCTCCACTAGGTTTGTTTTTAGTGATACTTTCTAAGGCTCACTTGATTTAGCACTCCAGGATGTCTGGCTCTAGTTGAGTGATTATACTATCATGCTTATTTGGGTCATGAAGATCTTTTTCGTATAGTTCTTCTGTGTATTCTGGCCATCTCTTTTTTAATATCTTCTGCTTGTGTTAGATCCATAAAGTTTCTGTCGTTTATTGAGCTCATCTTTGCACGAAATGTTCCCGTGGGTCTCCAGTTTTCTTATAGAGGTCTCTAGTCTTTCTCATTCTTTTTTTTTTTTTAAATTTCTTTGCAATGATAACTGAAGAAGGCTTTCTTATCTCTCCTTGGTATTGTGTGGAACTCAGGATCCAGTTGGGTGTATCTTTCCTCTTTTACTTTGCCTTTCAGTTCACTTCTTTTCTCATGTTTTTGTAAGGACTCCTCAGACAATCATTTTGCCTTTTTGCATATTCTGTTAGTGAGAATAGTTATTAACACAAACCATTGCTTGTAGGAAGAAAGCACAGATTCTGTTTCTTTGCGCTGTGTGTTCTTTGTTGTTCAGTCATGTCTGGCTCTTTGTGACCCATGGACTACAGCCCTCAAGGGTCCTCTATCCATGGGGATTTCCAGGCAAGAATACTGGAGTGGGTTTCCATGCCCTCCTTCAGGGGATCTTTCCATCATAGGGATCAAACCGAGCTCTTTTGATTTGCAGGCAGATTTTTTCCCTTCTGAGCCATCAGGGAGGCCCAAGAATAATGGAGTGGGTAACCTATCCCTTCTCTAGTGGATCTTCCTGATGACCCATGAATCAAACCAGGGTCTCCTGCATTGGAGGGAGATTCTTTACCAGCTGAACTGCCAGGGAAGCCCTTTCTTGATGGAAAGAGTGTCAGAATTACATTGGAAGAGGGGCTTGTAGTATTCAGACTTGTTTAGGAAAATAAAATCGAATTCATTAATTTTAGAAGTCTTGCATATTTATTTTGTAATATATTATGACTTGATGCTATTTTACATAAGAATGAAATTAGATCACTTTCTAACACCATACACAAAAATAAACGCAAAATGGATTAAAGATCTAAACGTAAGACAAGAAACTATAAAACTCCTAGAGGAGAACATAGGCAAAACACTCTCTGACATAAATCACAGCAGCATCTTCTATGATCCACCTCCCAGAATACTGGAGATAAAAGCAAAAATAAACAAATGGGATCTAATTAAAATTAAAAGCTTCTGCACAACAAAGGAAACTATAGCAAGGTGAAAAGACAGCCTTCTGAATGGGAGAAAATAATAGCAAATGAAGCAACTGACAAACAACTAATCTCAAAAATATACAAGCAGCTTATGCAGCTCAACTCCAGAAAAATAAATGACCCAATCAAAAAATGGGCCAAAGAACTAAATAGACATTTCTCCATAATTTTTATTTTAATTTTCAAAGAACTACTCTAGAAATACAATCGTGTTTTTGTACCATAACACTTTGATGAATATGTTATTGTATATTTTCAAGAGTATTTGTTTTAGAAAGGAAAACTTAAATAGGTAATAGTGAAGTAAATAGGAATTCAGTGAGGATTTTAGTAGTCTAGAGAAGATGTTTTGGTGAAGCTAGAGCTACTAAAGAGGTACTTGCCTGGGCTTTAGCCATTCATTTACATTGTTAGCTGCTTATTTTTGAAAATGAAAACTATTTGATTTCTCTTGTCAGAGATCTTATATAATCTTGAAAATATGCTAGGTTTTATATGCTACAAATATTAGAGAAATATTTTCAATTTTATGTTTAAAGATATCAGGAAAAATCTTAAATGCTGCATAAAGATATTATTAAGTATATTGAGTTAATTGGACGATTTGATTTGTTAATTGAAGAAAGTGGGCAACACCACTAGCCCATTCAGGTATGACCTAAATCAAATCCCTTATGATTATACAGTGGAAGTGAGAAATAGATTTAAGGGTCTAGATCTGATAGATAGAGTGCCTGATGAACTATGGAATGAGGTTCATGACATTGTACAGGAGACAGGGATCAAGACCATCCCATNGACCATTCAGGTATGACCTAAATCAAATCCCTTATGATTATACAGTGGAAGTGAGAAATAGATTTAAGGGTCTAGATCTGATAGATAGAGTGCCTGATGAACTATGGAATGAGGTTCCTGACATTGTACAGGAGACAAGGATCAAGACCATCCCATGGCAAAGAAATGCAAAAAAGCAAAATGGCTGTCTGGGGAGGCCTTACAAATAGCTGTGAAAAGAAGAGAGGCGAAAAGCAAAGGAGAAAAGGAAAGATATAAGCATCTGAATGCAGAGTTCCAAAGAATAGCAAGAAGAGAGAAGAAAGCCTTCCTCAGCAATCAATGCAAAGAAATAGAGGAAAAGAATAGAAGGGGAAAGACTAGAGATCTCTTCAAGAAAATTAGAGATACCAAGGGAATATCTCATGCAAAGATGGGCTCGATAAAGGACAGAAATGGTATGGACCTAACAGAAGCAGAAGATATTAAGAAGTGGCAAGAATACATGGAAGAACTATACAAAAAAGAGCTTCACAACCCAGATAATCATGATGATGTGATCACCAATCTAGAGCCAGACATCTTGGAATGTGAAGTCAAGTGGGCCTTAGAAAGCATCACCATGAACAAAGGTAGTGGAGGTGATGGAATTCCAGTGGAGCTGTTTCAAATCATGAAAGATGATGCTGTGAAAGTGCTGCACTCAATATGCCAGCAAACTTGGGAAACTCCACAGTGGCCACAGGACTGGAAAAGGTCAGTTTTTATTCCAATCCTAAAGAAAGGCAAGGCCAAAGAATGCTCAAACTACCGCACAATTGCACTCATCTCAGTTGCTAACAAAGTGATGCTCAAAATTCTCCAAGCTAGGATTCAACAGTATGTAAACCAAGAACTTCCAGTTGTTCAAGATGGATTTAGAAAAGGCAGAGTAACAGGAGACCAAATTGTGGGCACCTGTTGGATCATAGAAAAAGCTAGAGAATTGCATAAAAAAAACATCTTCTTCTGCTTCATCACTATGCTAAAGCTTTTGACTGTGTGGATCACAAAAACCTGTGGAAAATTCTTTTTTTTTTTTTTAACTTTACTTTATCCTCTTATTTATTTATTTATTTTTGTTTTGCTTTACAATACTGTATTTGTTTTGCTATACATCGACATGAATCAGCCACGAGTGTACATGAACTCCCANTTGCTTTCAAACGTCTCCATCTGAGAAGAAAGCATCAGTTTTCTATTTTAACTTTTGCCCTAAGAATCATATGTAAAGTATCACTACTTCTTTGACATCGTCTTTGACACTAGGCACCTTATCCTTTAAGAGTGATTTTCTTGGAGTCTCCATACTTTTGCATGATAGGAGAATAATCCTCTTTATGTAAGAGAAGGAGATATTACCATATCATTTTACTGGGCTAATATCTTGCTAGGAATTGCCTCCTTTACACTTTGTAAATCAACTTTTCTTTTTATGTGGGTTGAAGGTGGGTGATGTATGATGATGGTTCTAGAGCTTTTTTTTTTTTTCACTTTTTAAAAATTCTGGTGGGAATTTCTGGCATCTTTTTGTTTTCTCTTTAAAATATGTATCTTATGACCTTAGCTTTTGTTCTTTGCAGAAATACTGTAATGTGTATAAAATATTACTTAATTTAAAGAATAATATGTGCTAACAAGAGACTGAAAACTGCTTCTCTCCACCTGCCATTTCATTTTTATATTTATAGAAAGTTATATCCTCTTCTATTTAACCTGTTCTTTTATACTAAGTAGTGATTTTCTTCTTACTTTTACTGTACTGGGCAGATATATCTTCAATATTAGTAAGATTAAATTTTAGATGTTTAATAACAATTTAGCAGTGCACCTTTGAAAGATCCATTTTCATGGATGAGTCTCAACACAGTATTTGGGACAACTGGGTTTGCTCTACTGACTGGGCCTTAGGAACCACCAGATAGAATAATTGAAAGGACATCATTGTATACACCTAGCTGGTCTACATTCTAGCTTTATGACCTCCAGCATATCAGGTAAACAGTCAATTTCTTCCTCTGTAAAATGAATATTTGTGTTTCTTCTAGTTTTCAATACCATTATTTTATCAAGAATTACTTTACTTTGTAAGAAAATAAATTTTCCCAATGCATTTGAAAAGAGAATATTAGCTCTCAGTTATATAGGTTTCACAAATAGAGTAACTAAAAATGTGAGTTTTTAAAAAACAGCTTCTTACACGTCTTTACATGCACAGGACCAGCACATTACATGGGAAAATAGTGGGTAAACAATGCATGCTTCTCAAATGAAAGAGGAATGAATACATTTTATTTTCAATGGATTTCAATCTCAATTCTGAGATTTCCTAGTTTTTTATTATGAATTTTTATTTTATTTTGAGTTTTTATTTTTTGTATTTATTTGTATTTACTGTATTTATTATACTTTTTATTTTTTCATATTATGAGTTTTTATTTTATTATTATTTTGTATTTTCTAGTTTTTTATTATGAGTTTTTTATATTAGTAGTGCTTCCCTGGTGCTTCAGTGGTCAAAAAAATGGCCTGCCAGTGTGGGAGACACAGGTTCAATCTCTTGGTCGGGAAGATCCCTGAAGAAGGAAACATCAACCCACTTCAGTGTCCTTCCCTGGGAAATCCCATGGACAGAAGGAGCCTGGCAGGCTACAATTCATGAAGTCCCCAAAGAATTGGACACAACTTAGCAACTAAACAGGAATTATATTAGTAATTTCCTCTAAATAAATGACTATACATGTAAACACATCATTGAAATCTTCTTGGTACTGATTCAATGTTATATAAACAATACCAGGTTCACTCCCACCAAATGTGAACATGCATGATATTTATAAAAAATTATTTGGTTTTCATACTGATAAATAAGTATATATGAGTTACATGTGTGTAGTGATTGCATAGATGAATTAATGTTAATTTTAATTCAATCCCCTTGAAAGTATTTTTATGTTAGTATGATCTTTTTATTTAATATAAGTTGATTTTAGAGATATTTGATCAGTTGAAAATGGATTGTTGAATTTGCTTTTTGTTCTCCTCAGTACTTTACTTTACTCCAGTTTACTCAGTTGTGTAGCCTCTGTTATTGCTTCCTGACACCTAAAGGGTTGTTTTAGAAATTAGGCTTCGGTGGAGACGATATATGCTATTTCTAGAGAGAAATTCTCTGTGACCTACACAATTCAGTACTATCTTAGGATTTATAACAACTTTGTGGAGAAGAGTCAATAACTCTAACTTGATTCTAATAATAAACACTTTGACTTGATGAAGAAAATTCTACTTATTACACGTCTAAAAGGATAACATTAGAAAAACTATTTACTCCGAGATATATAAATGAGTCCTTCTAAACATTAAAGTCAGAAACAAATTCATTGATCCTGAAAGTTGGCCTAAGGCATATCCTACAAACTCTCATAAATCCTATTTGTGTTTATTTTTATAGTTCATCTTGGCAGAATTCCTCTAAAAGACAAAATAAAATATGATTAACGTTCAATGCAGTTGTCAGCTGCTGAGCTTGAGGCTAGAATGCCTTTAACCTTGAGAGGTGAGCCATCTTTGTACTTGTGTGAGTCCACAGAGTCTCATCTCAGGAAGCAGAACCTTGCTTAGTGAATGTGTAAGGTTGAGCTCAAGTCTTTGATATGTGTGTGTTGTAAAGACTCTAGACCTTACAAACTTCTAGAAAAATCAACTCTTCAAGGATTCCCCTGAAGACTGTTAAATCTTGCCATTATTAACAATTCCTATCATATATACACTCTTTCTTGGTCTTCAACGTAGTGCTATCTTAGAAAATTTTTTTTCCATCTCATTTTATTATTATAAGTTGGGTGGGCTTTGGTGTACCTTAGTTCCATACCTGTAGAAACAATGCAGTTGTCAGCTGCTGAGCTTGAGGCTAGAATGCCTTTAACCTTGAGAGGTGAGCCATCTTTGTACTTGTGTGAGTCCACAGAGTCTCATCTCAGGAAGCAGAACCTTGCTTAGTGAATGTGTAAGGTTGAGCTCAAGTCTTTGATATGTGTGTGTTGTAAAGACTCTAGACCTTACAAACTTCTAGAAAAATCAACTCTTCAAGGATTCCCCTGAAGACTGTTAAATCTTGCCATTATTAACAATTCCTATCATATATACACTCTTTCTTGGTCTTCAACGTAGTGCTATCTTAGAAAATTTTTTTTCCATCTCATTTTATTATTATAAGTTGGGTGGGCTTTGGTGTACCTTAGTTCCATACCTGTAGAAAGTTGTTATTGTTGTTTTTCCTGATTCCATATATCCTACCTTAGATATTATTCATTATAATATTCATTGTAACATCTAAGCAGATCTTCCATACTAGACGATGGCTTATTGACTTAGAGACAGATTTCTGGGGGGGGGGGGGGGATAATTATATATTCACGCCTAAAAACACAACACCTGGGAATTCCATGATGTTTCAGGTTGGTAATACATTCCAAGAGAGAGTATGGGCTGTAACCAAAGAGATTATATAAAGATCAAGTGAATGCTATGCATAATCTGAAAATGAATTGCAATAAGGGAGTATTTAGATACATAAAATATTGAAAGGAAAAAAATACATGTTATACATGTTATATACTTGTATACTCCAGGTTATAGTAGAATGAAATTGTCTTGAAGTGGACCCTGTATATATGGAAATTTAAATTGTGATAGACTGATGTATGTAGATATTGTTTAGTCATTAAGTCACGTCTGACTCTTTTGCAACCCCACGGACTGTAACCTGCCAGACTACTCTTTCTATGAGATTTCCCAGGCAAGAATACTGGAGTGGGTTGCCATTTTCTTCTCCAGGGGATCTTTCCACCCAGAGACTGAATCTGCTTCTCCTGCATTGACAGGCAGATTCTTTACCACTAGTTAACTGATATGAAATAAAATGAGATGAGTATATTAATTGAGATTGAAAAGAGTAGAGTTTTTCAAGAAAACATTGGAAGAATTAAAACAATATTTAGGTTCATATCTTCCTCCCCAAAAATGGTATATTCAAAGTAAATTCCAAGTATTTTCAAGAATAAGCAATATATAACATTGTAGATGAATATTTACTTTGTGTTTAGTATTTTTAAATTATGTAATCATTGATTTTTATCATATAAAGGAAAAGATATATACTTGTAGTTATGTAAAATTGCAAGGCAGTTTGTTTCAGAAGTTACTCATATATGAATAACTATAAAATAGTTAAAATTTTATAAAATCAATAGGCCAAAACCCTCTAAAGATCAATAGAGAAAGAATAAAGACAATAAATAGAAAAATTAAAAAGTGGAAATATGTGCTGCCAGAAAATGTATGAAAATCAAACCACAAGTGTACTAAAAGATTAAAATGAACAATAGAAAATAAAAGCAATAGTAAGAATTTTTAACATATTTACTTAAAAATATTTAAAAAGTATAATAAATAAATTAATGAAGTTCTGGTGAGACAGTTTCATATATATGCTAATAGAAGTCTAAGTTAGAACACTTAAAGTTAATTTAAAAGAAATTTCAAAAGAGGTATCAATATTTTGAATGCACCATCCCTTTTTAACCAGCGATTCTCTTTTAAGACTCTAGCCTAAAGAAATGCATGGGAGAAGATATCCATTGTAACATTATATGTAATAATGAAATTACATAAATAATTTAAGATATTCAACACTTGAATTATGACTAAAGAAAGTTGATATTACAATATGAAATATATTTTGCATCCTTTAATAAGCATATTTGTTAAGATTATCTTAATGAGATGGAGAATATTCATGTTATGTAAGATAAGAAGGGTAGAGGATCCTTTGTTGAATATCCATTAATGTATTTGAGTCCCTCGGATAGCAAGGAAATCAAACAAGTCAATCCTAAAGGAAATCAACGCTGAATATTCATTGGAAGGACTGATGCTGAAGCTGAAGCTCGCATACTTTGGCAACTTGAAATGAAAGCTAACTCACTGGAAAAGACCCTGAGGCTGGAAAAGGTTAAGGGCAGGAGGAGAAGGGGGCAACAGAGGATAAGATGGTTGACAACATCATCAACTCAATGACATGAGTTGGAGCAAACTCCAGGAGACAATGAAGGACAGGGAAGCCTGACATGTTTCAGTCCATGGGGTCGCAATGTGTTGGACACCAGTGAGTGACTGAACAACAACAACAAAACATTTTTGCACACATTTCCTTTAGGTGAAATATAGGAGTATAATTATAATGAATGAAAGGCACATTTTAAGCTTTTCATACATATTACCAAATCTCTTTCCAGAAAGATTATACTAATTTGCAATCTTATCAGCCCTGTTTATGAGTACCATCTCATTTGCATGTCTTTATCTCCCAATGAAGGTATTAAAGTTTTCTTTTTTCCTGCTTGCCAATGCTTAGATAGGAAACAGCCAATATATCATTTTAATTAAATTGAAATTGAGGTTTATATATTTTCATAAATGTATTATGAGTATATGAATTGCCTATATGTGCTTCAGTCAATTAAGTCAGTTCAGTCCCTCAGTCATGTGCAACACTTTGCAACCCCATTGACTGCAGCACACTAGGCCTCCCTGTCCATTACCAACCCCCCAGAGTTCACTCAAATTCATGTCCATCAAGTCGGTGATGCCATCCAACCATCTCATCCTCTGTCATCTAATTCTCCTCCCACTTTCAATCTTTCTCAGCATCAGGGTCTTTTCCAAAGAGTCAGTTCTTCACATCAGGTGGCCAAAGCATTGGAGTCTCCTCTTCAGCATCAATCCTTCCAATGAACATTCAGTACTGATTTACTTTAGGATGGACTGGTTGGATCTCCTTGCAGTTCAAGGGACTCAAGAGTCTCCGCCAACACCACAGTTCAAAAGCATCAATTCACTGGTGCTCAGTTTTCCTTATAGTCCAACTCTCACATCCATACATGACTACTGGAAAAACCATAGCTTTGACTAGACAACTTTTGCTGGCAAAGTAATGTCTCTGCTTTTTAATATGCTGTCTAGGTTGGTCATTTCTCCCAGCAATCTTGATTTCAGCTTGTGCTTCTTCCAACCCAGCGTTTCCCATGATGTACTCTGCATAGAAGCTAAATAAGCAGGGTGACAATATACAGCCTTGACATGCTCCTTTTCTTATTTGGAACCAGTCTATTGTTCCATGTCCAGTTCTAACTGTTGCTTCCTGAACTACATATAGGTTTCTTAAGAGGCAGGTCAGGAATTCTTCCGAATTTCCCACAGTTTATTGTGATCCACACAGTCAAAGCTTTGGCATAGTCAATAAAGCAGAAATTGATTTTTTTTTTTTTTATGGAACTCTCTTGCTTTTTCCATTATCCAGCAGATATTGGCAATTTGATCTCTGGTTCCTCTGCCTTTTCTAAAACCAGCTTGAACTTGGAAGTTCATGGTTCACGTATTGCTTAAGACTGGCTTAGAGAATTTTGAGCATTGCTTTACTAGCATGTGAGATGACTGCAATTCTTTGGTAGTTTGAGCATTCTTTGGCATTGCCTGTCTTTGGGATTGGAATGAAAACTGACCTTGTCCTGGGAAACAGATGGGGAAACAGTAGAAACAGTGTCAGACTTTATTTTTGGGGGCTCCAAAATCACTGCAGATGGTGATTGCAGCCATGAAATTGAAAGATGCTTACTCCTTGGAAGGAAGGTTATGACAAATCTAGATAGCATATTAAAAAGTAGAGACATTACTTTGCTGACTAAGGTTCATCTAGTCAAGGCTATGATTTTTCCAGTAGTCATGTATGGATGTGAGAGTTGGACTGTAAAGAAAGCTGAGTACTGAAGAATTGGTGCTTTTGAACTGTGGTGTTGGAGAAGACTCTTGAGAGTCCCTCGGACTGCAAGGAGATCCAACCAGTCCATTCTGAAGATCAACTCTGAGATTTCTTTGGAAGGAATGATGCTAAAGCTGAAACTCCAATACTTTGGCCACTTGATGCAAAGAGCTGACTCATTTGAAAAGACACTGATGATGGGAAAGGTTCAAGGTGGGAGGAGAAGGGGATGACAGAAGATAAGATGGTTGGCTGGCATCTCCGACTCATGGACATAAGTTTAAGTAAACTCTGGGAGTTTGTGATGGACAGGGAGGCCTGGTGTGCTGCAGTTCATGGGGCTGCAAAGAGTCGGACATGACTGAGTGATTGAACTGAATGTTTAATCGGGCTGTACTAAAACCAGTGTGTTCCTGCCAAGTTATGACCAGTATTTACTTCTGGACACTGCTGTGTTTGATCAATATATCTGAGCTCTGGTAGAGACTAATGCCCAAATATAGAGCCCCAGGGAATCTGCCTTCTGAGTAGACCATAAACAAACTAGATATTGTTTAATACACCACACCACCAGGTTGGGCAAGCAAAGAAATCATTGTCAAGTTGGGATATTGAAGATAATATTTAAGCATATATTCTGAAGTAAGATTCAAAAGCATATTGATGATATGTTTCCTATAAACTCCCTGATTTGTTTCTATCTCTTCCTTAAGTCTTTTCTTCCTAACTACGGAAATGATATTTCAGTCTAATTGACAGAACTTGGAGCCAAACAGGATTCTTCATGACATTTCGGCATGTTTTGAATTAGCTTTTGTTCTGAAAGAGCCTTGGAAAATAGAGGTTTTCTCTTCCTCCAGGGTAGAGGGCAGATTTGATCACTGACCATGATAATGAAAGTAGTATCTTCCTCAAAGGCAAAGATCAAGAAGGTTTTTTGGAACTCAGTGAAGCACTACTATTTTTTAAGTTTGGAGTTCATCAGCTATGACAAAAATTTACTGTGTGTACAGCTTCCAACTGGGTTATCCTGTGTCATCTCTGTTATTTGGAGGACAGGGCAACTGATGTGAATATAAAAGCTCATCCTGTTTGCTGTGATGTAAATAATGGCATGAGTCATGTCTTCTGTTGTCATAAAAGTTAGCATGAAACGCATCTTATGTTTCCTTTAAAGTAGAGTAAAATATTGGATCCTTTGAATTTCTGAAAAGGGGGAGGGCCAAAATTAAGAGAACACTAATTTTCATCACTGATGACTAGAAGTTTTTGTTGTTAGTTTGTTTCGTTTATGTGTGGTAACATGGAACAACAGACTGGTTCCAAATAGGAAAAGGAGTACGTCAAGGCTGTATATTGTCACCCTGCTTATTTAACTTCTATGCAGAGTACATCATGAGAAACGCTGGACTGGAAGAAGCACAAGCTGGAATCAAGATTGCCGGGAGAAATATCAATAACCTCAGATATGCAGATGACACCACCCTTATGGCAGAAAGTGAAGAGGAGCTAAAAAGCCTCTTGATGAAAGTGAAAGAGGAGAGTGAAAAAGTTGGCTTAAAGCTCAACATTCAGAAAACGAAGATCATGGCATTTGGTCCCATCACTTCATTGGAAATAGATGGGGAAACAGTAGAAGCAGTGTCAGACTTTATTTTTCTGGGCTCCAAAATCACTGCAGATGGTGACTGCAGCCATGAAAGTAAAAGGCGCTTACTCCTTGGAAGAAAAGTTATGACCAACCTAGATAGTATATTGAAAAGCAGAGACATTACTCTGCCGACTAAGGTCTGTCTATTCAAGGCTATGGTTTTTCCTGTGGTCATGTATGGATGTGAGAGTTGGACTTTGAAGAAGGCTGAGCGCAGAAGAATTGATGCTTTTGAACTGTGGTGTTGGAGAAGACTCTTGAGAGTCCCTTGGACTGCAAGGAGATCCAACCAGTCCATTCTGAAGGAGATCAACCCTGGGATTTCTTTGGAAGGAATGATGCTAAAGCTGAAGCTCCGGTACTTTGGCCACCTCATGTGAAGAGTTGACTCCTTGGAAAAGACTCTGATGCTGGGAGGGATTGGGGGCAGGAGGAGAAGGGGACGACTGAGGACGAGATGGCTGGATGGCATCACGGACTCAATGGACGTGAGTCTGAGTGAACTCCGGGAGTTGGTGATGGACAGGGAGGCCTGGTGTACTGCGATTCATGGGGTCGCAAAGAGTCGGTCACAACTGAGCGACTGAACTGAACTGACTGAAGTGTGGTAAGCAGACTTTTAGTGAAGCCATTAACTGAGCTAAAGAGCACAAAAATTGGAGATGCACAATCTAGGGAGATGAAAAGATCAATTTTGGGCTTCTTGAGTTTGAAATATTAGAAATGTGTCCAGCTATAAATGTTAGACTGTTAGATAAATGACTAAGTTACTCTAGATAGAAGAAGTATGGAATATCTTAAATACTTAAGTAGAATTCACTTAAGAAGTATTTAAGTATCATTTAAATTTAAAAAGTATGTAGAGCTCATGAAAGTGGATTTAATCCTAAAAAATATTTTATAATTTCCTTCCTCCAGAATATGCTTGGCTATAATGTTTATCTGCAAAAATATAAATTTTAATGGAAAATGTCACTATTTAGTGTATTTCCATAATTATGCATGCATAGTTACTCAGTGCTGTCAGACTCTTTGTGATCCCAGAGACTGGAAAGTTTTCTCAGAAAAAATACGAGAGTAGGTTACCATTTCCTCATCCAGGAGATTTCCCAAACACGGCGATCAAACCTGCATCTCCTGCATTACACGTGAACTCTACCACTGGACCATTCAGTTCAGTTGCTCAGTGATGTCCAGCTCTTTGCAACCCTATGAACCACAGCACGCCAGGCCTCCCTGTCCATCACCAACCCCAGAGTTCACCCAAACACATGTCCATTGAGTCGGTGATGCCATCCAACCATCTCATGCTCTGTTGTCCCCATCTCTTCCTGCCCTCAATCTTTCCCAGCATCAGGGTCTGTTCAAATGAGTCAGCTCTTCATATCAGGTGGACAAAGTATTGGAGTTTCAGCTTTAACATCACTCCTTCCAATGAACACCCAGGACTGATTTCCTTTACGATGGACTGGTTGGATCTCCTTGCAGTCCAAGGGACTCTCAAGAGTCTTCTCCAACACCACAGTTCAAAAGCATCAATTCTTCAGTGCTCAACTTTCTTTATAGTCTAACTCTCACATCCATACTTGACTACTCGAAAAATCATAGCCTTGACCAGATGGACCTTTGTTGATAAAGTAATGTCTCTATTTTTAACATGCTGTCTAGGTTGGTCATAACTTTCCTTCCAAGGAGTAAGTGTCTTTTAAATTCATGGCTACAGTCACCACCTGCAGTGATTTTGAAGCCCCCCAAAATAAAGTCAGTACTGTTTCCACTCTTTCCCCATCTATTTGCCATGAAGTGATGGGACTGGATAACATAATCTTAGTTTTCTAAATGATGAGCTTTAACCCAACTTTTTCACTCCCCTCTTTCATTTTCATCAAGAGGCTCTTTAGTTCTTCTTTACTTTCTGCCATAAGGGTGGTGTCATCTGCATAACTAAAGTTATTAATATTTCTCCAGCTTGTGCTTCTTCCGGACCAGCGTTTCTCATGATGTACTCTGCATAGAAGTTAAATAAGCAGGGTGACAATATACAGCCTTGACATACTCCTTTTCTTATTTGGAACTAGTCTGTTGTTCCATGTCCAGTTCTAACTGTTGCTTCCTGACCTGCCTACAGGTTTCTCAAGAGGCAGGTCAGGTGATCTGGTATTCTCAGTCCTTTCAGAATTTTCCATAGTTTATTGTGATCCATTCAGTCAAAGGCTTTGGCATATTCAATAAAGCAGAAATTGATGTTTTCTGGAATTCTCTGGCTTTTTCCAGATCCAGTGGATATTGGCAATTTGATCTCTGGTTCCTCTGCCTTTTCTAAAACCAGCTTGAATATCTGGATGTTCATGGTGCACGTATTGCTGAAGCCTGGCTTGGAGAATTTTGAGTGTTACTTTACTAGCGTCTGAGATGAGTTCAATTGTGTGGTAGTTTGAGCATTCTTTGACATTGCATTTCTTTGGGATTGGAATGAAAACTGACCTTTTCCAGTCCTGTGGCCACTGCTGAGTTTTCCAAATTTGCTGGCATATTGAGTGCAGCACTTTCACAGCATCATCTTTCAGGATTTGAAATAGCTCAACTGGAATTCCATCACCTCCACTAGCTTTGTTCATAGTAATGCTTCCTAAAGCCCACTTGACTTCACGTTTCAGGATGTCTGGCTCTAGGTGAGTGATCACACCATTGTGATTATCTGGGTCATGAAGATCTTTTTTGTACAGTTCTCCTGTGTATTCTTGCCACCTCTTCTTAATATCTTCTTCTTCTGTAAAACCATTGGAGAAGCCTATTTCCATAATTATATTTAATTTCAATTAAATTAAAATATAGTTCATGTACACTCATGGCTAATTCATGTCAATGTGTAACAAAACGAATACAGTATTGTAAAGCAAAACAAACTAAAAAATAAAAAAAAAAAAGAAAGAAAAAAATATATATATATAGCTTTTGCTGATAGCCAGTATGTTACCAATAGCCAAGACCCCCTACGTCCATTTTCATATTATCTCTCAAATCTCTTTTTCTTTTGATGTGCATTGCTTTGTTACAAAATTAGTTTCCTTATTGGTTTTCATTTGGACAGTTAAGAGAGCCTCTAATAACCTCCTTGTCATTCATCTCTACTCTTGTCTTATCTCTGAACTCAAGATAATTAAATTCTTTTGCAAGATTAATGCTTTAAAATATAGCTCTATTTTATCATGGTTATTTTCACAGCCTTTGAAGGTTTCTCATGTTTTTACTACACAGAACTCAGCTTTTTCATCAAGGTTCTCAAAAATGTGGTTTCTTCTGTGATTTCCTTCTGTATTTCTGGCATCATTTTACTGCATGTTGTTAATTGCTGAGACATTTATTTCACATAATTTTTTTTATGAATTCTGATTTATGATGCCAATCTAGTTTTTGTTTTTTAATTTTACTGATTTTTGGTTATTTATTCCCTCATTTTATGGGCTTCTAGAAGTTTAATAATTTTTATTAAAATTCATGTATATCAAGTGCCTATTTTGATGTCTTTAACATATTCAGTTCAGTACAGTTCAGTCGCTTAGTTGTGTCCAACTCTTTCTGACTCCATGTACTGCAGGAAACTAGGCATCCTTTTCTATCACCAACTCCCAGAGCTTACTGAAACTCATGTCTATCAAGTCAGTGATGCCATCCAAACAGCTCATCCTCTGTCTTTCCCTTCTCCTCCTGCCTTCAAAATTTCCCAGCATCAGGGTCTTCTCCAGTGAGTCAGTTCTTCATATCAGGTGGCCAAAGCATTGGAGTCTCAGCTTCAGCATCAGTCCTTCCAATGAACATTCAGGACTGATTTACTTTAGGATAGACTGGTTGGATCTCCTTGCAGTCCAAGGGATTCTCACGAATCTTTTCTAAGACCACAGTTCAAAAGCATCAATTCTTCAGTGTTCAGTTTTCTTTATGGTCCGACTCTCACATCCATACATGACTACTGGAAACCCTTAGCTTTGACTAAGTGGAACTTTGTTGGCCAAGTAATGTCTCTGTGTTTTAATATGCTGTCTAGGTTGATCATAGCTTTTCTTCCAAGGAGCAAGAATCTTTTAATTTCATGGCTGCAGTCACTATCTGCAGTGGTTTTGGAGCCCCCTCCCCCCAAAAAAAATAAAGTCTCTCCTGTTGAGGTTTGACAGAAAACAGCAAAATTCTGTAAAGCATTTATCCTTCAGTAAAAAATAAAAAAAAAAAAAGTCTTTCACTGTTTCCATTATTCCTCCATTTATTTGCCATGATCAGACTGGATGCCATGATCTTAGTTTTCTGAATGTTTAGTTTTAACTAATTTTTTCACTCTCCTCTTTCACTTTCATCAAGAAATTCTTCATTTCTTCTTTGCTTTCTTCCGTATGGGTGGTGTCATCTGCATAACTAAGGTTATTAATATTTCTCCCAGCAATCTTGATTCCAGCTTGTGCTCTTCCAGCCCAGGATTTCTCATTATATATTCTGCATATAAGTAAAGTAAACAGGGTGGCAATATACAGCCTTGACATAATCCTTTCCCAATTTGGAACCAGTCTGTTGATCCATGTCCAGTTCTAGTTGTTGCTTCTTGACCTCCATACAGGTTTTTCAGCAGGTATGTGAGGTGGTCTGCTATTCTCATCTCTTTAAGAAATTTTCACAGTTTGCTGTGATCCACACAGTCAAAGGCTGTGGCATAGTCAATTGAGATTTGCCATATGCCAATTTCTGCTGGCATAATCAGCAGAAATTGATGTTTTTCTGGAACTCTCTTGCTTTTTCAGTGATCCAGCAGATGTTGGCAATTTGATCTCTGGTTCCTCTGCCTTTTCTAAAACCAGCTTGAACATCTGGATGTTCACGGTTCACGTATTACTGAAGTCTGACTTGGATAATTTTGTGCATCATTTTGGTAGCATGTGAGATAAGTGCAATTTTGCAGTAGTTTGAACATTCTTTGGCATTGCTCTTTTTGGGGACTGGAATGAAAACTGACCTTTTCCAGTCCTGTGGCCACTGCTGAGTTTTCCAAATTTTCTGGCATATTTAGTGCAGCAGTTTCACAGCATCATCTTTTAGAATTTGAAATAGCTTAACTAGAATTCCATCTCCTCTACTAACTTTGTTCATAGTGATGCTTCCTAAGGCCCACTTGACTTCACATTCCAAGATATCTTGGTCTAGGTGAGTGGTCACACTTTCATGGTTATCTGGTTCATGAAGGTCTTTTTTGTATAGTTCTTCTGTGTATTTTTTCCACCTTTTCTTAATGTCTTCTGCTTCTGTTAGGTCCATATCATTTCTTGTCTTTATTGTGCCTATCTGTGCATGAAATATCCCTTGGTATCTCGAATTTTCTTCAAGAGATCTCTAGTTTTTACCATTCTGTTGTTTTCCTCTATTTCTTCACAGTGATCACTGAGAAAGGCTTTCTTATCTTTCCTTGCTGTTCTTTGGAACTCTGCATTCAGATGAGTATATCTTTCCTTTCCTTCTTTTCCTTTAGCTTCTCTTCTTTTCTCAGCTATTTGTAAGGCCTCCTCAGACAACCGTTTTGCCTTTTTGCATTTTTTTTCTTGAACACATTAGCAAAATTTATATGAATGATGAATAAGCCTAATTATCCAGTAATGGCTCTCTGTAGACATTAAGAGATACCAAATTGGTCTGATTCATTCATCAAATTAATATACCAGCTTTGATGTTCAGAAGTCATGGCTCAGTTAATATATAGGTCTCTGCATTTATATAAATGTTTGTTTATACCTTTTGTTTAGAAGTCCCTGAATTTCTATATGCCCTAACCCTAAGAGGCCAACATAAATAACTGTCTTAGAATCCATATTTTATTATCTAAGCTACCATATGGAAGTAATGGAGAGATGGTTCAAGTTTTATTTTGAATTTAATCAAGCAGAAAAGATAAATGAAGATAAAATATCAACTTGTGTATTGGTTAGAAGGAAGCAAGTCATGATAAAAAAAATTAGGAAATCATGCATGAATGATTTCCAAGAATACCACTGCATATTGTTTCTGAGGATCTGTTAGAGTATCTTTCAATAATGTTTAGTCTTTATAAAAATTATGCAAAGTAATGGTTACTCTTTTCATTTTACTGATATTGAAACTGTGATTCAGTGTTTAAGTAATTCATCCAAAATTATATAGATAATGTGTTAAATCAGGCTTTGAACTGATGTCTATCAGTCTGTTTATTTTGCTTTTAAGCTTGAATGCAGATTGTATATGTTAATCAGAGTTATGTTGATGTTTCTGAAGAGAGAGATGCCCTGGCAGGAGATAAATTTGAAGCCTTTACAATTTGTTTTTTAGGTAGTTCATTTCAAGCCAGGTGGTTAGTCAGGATTATCTAGAGAAATAGAACCAATAGAATATACTGATAGCCATTCAAGTTCACACATAAAGTTAGCCATTACACCAGGGCATATAAATGCTCTAGGAACTACCTGAAGTAATTTACCTTAAAAAAGTATAAATTTTAATGGGATAAATAAATGAAAAACAGATAATAGCTGTGTAATGAAAATATACAGTAGATAAAGGATAAGGTGATTTCTACTTGAAATCATATTCAATAAGGTGTAAATAATTGTTAGATTAAATAAGATTGATTCAAATATTTCAAATCCTAAAAGATGATACTATGGAAGTGCTGTACTCAATATGCTGAAAATTTGGAAAACTCAGCAGTGGCCACAGTACTGGAAAAGGTCAGTTTTCATTCCAGTCCCAATGAAAGGCAATGCCAAAATATGTTCAAACTACTGCACAATTGCACTCATCTCACACGCTAGCAAAGTGATGCTAAAATTCTTCAACTGAGACTTAACAATATGTGAACCAAGAACTTCCACATGGTCAAGCTGAATTTAAAGAGGCAGAGGAACCAGAGATCAAATTGCCAACATCCCTTGGATCATCAAAAAAGCAAGAGAATTCCAGAAAAAAAACATATATTTCTGTTTATTGACTAAGCCAAAGCCTTTGACTGTGTGGATCACAGCAAACTGTGAAAAATTCTTAAAGAGTTGGGAATACCAGACCATCTCATGTGCCTCCTGAGAAATCTGTATGGAGGTCAAGAAGCGACAGCTAGAACTGGACATGGATCAACAGACTGGTTCCAAATTGGGAAAGGATTATGTCAAGGCTGTATATTGCCACCCTGCTTATTTAACTTATATGCAGAATATATTGTATGAAGTTCTGGGCTGGAAGAAGCACAAGCTGGAATAACAATTGCTGGTAGAAATATTAATAACCTCAGATATGCAGATCACACCACCCTTATGGCAGAAAGTGAAGAGGAATCAAGGACTATCTTAATGAAATTAAAAGAGGAAAATGAAAAAGCTGCTTAAAACTCAGCTTTCAGAAAACTAAGATCATGGCATCCTGTCCCATCTCATAACAAATAGAGGTGGAAACTGGAAACAGTGAGATACTTTATTGTTTTAGGCTCCAAAATCACAGCAGATAGTGAGTGCAACCATGAAATTAAAAGACACTTGCTCCTTGGAAGAAAAGCTATGACCAATATAGACAGCATATAAAAAAGCAGAAACATTACATTGCCATCAAAGTTCTGTCTAGTCAAAACTATGGTTTTTCCAGTAGTCATGTATGGATGTGAAAGTTGGATCATAAAGAAAAGCTGAGCACTGAAAAATTGATGCTTTTGATTTGAGATGTTGGAAAAGACTCTTGAGAGTCTTTTGGACAGCAAGGAGATCAAATCAGTCAATCCTAAAGGAAATCAGTTCTGAATATTCATTGGAAGGATTGATGTTGAAGCTGAAACTTCAATACTTTGGCCACCTGATGCAAAGAACTGACTCATTAGAAAAGACCCTGATGCTAAGAAAGATTGAAGGAGGGAGGATAAGGGGACGACAGAGGATGAGATGGTTAAATGGCATTACCAGTTCAATGGATATGAGTTTGAGCAAGCTCCAGGAGTTGGTGATGGACAGGAAAGCCTAGTGTGCTCCAGTCCATGGGGGTCACAGAGAGTCAGACATGACTGAGTGACTAAACTGAACTGAAAATACTTCAAAAAATTTGCCTTTTAAAGTTATTTACCTTGATAATTTAAGTCAGTGCTCTGAAATTTTGGCTTTATAAAATTTTTTCTCTCTCATCTCTTTCACAAGAATAATTTCCAAAGATTAACTGTCTATTTCTTTTTTGATACCATCTCTGTTGTTCATACTCAGTAGTCCAAGTTTAATTACTCATTTGGCTTCTGGATTTAAAACATTTGTCAATATGAATCTTTAATGATTTTCAACTGAATTTCAATCATTCCAGTAAAATAATTTAAAGTAAAGTGAAAGTCACTCAGTTGTGTCTGACTGTTTGTGATCCCACAGACTATAAGTCCATGGAATTCTCCAGGCCAGAATACTCGAGTAGGTAACTGTTACCTTCCATGGTATCTTCCTGACCCAGGGGTTGAACCAGGGTCTCCTGCATTGTAGGCAGATTCTTTACCAAGTGAGCTATCAGGGAAGCCCCAAAAGTGATTTAAACAGAGAGCTAAATCTATTATATAAATTAGTTTCATTATTAAAATAATTGCAAACAATGATTTTTGTCCCTGCAGTACCGTGGTTCAAAGCATAGTGACAGTACTTTTGCCTGCATAAGACTTTTAAAACCCTCTTGTAAACTAAAAATTTATTTCTGTTGACCATGATGAATACATTTTACAAAGAGTTTGGATAATTCCTATTCATCATGTCTGATGAGCAAAGAAAAGTTCTTAGTATATTGGATGTATTACTTGGCTTGTCTAATACAAGGGATTGCATCTATAAATATTACTGAGATATCTGGCTTATTCATGTCCAAGAGCACTTTTAATTAGTACAGTGTCTTTTTTGAAGGTGTTTTATAATCATGAAATCTCATATAAGCTCATTCCTGGTGGATGTATTCTTGTCTTTCAGCCTCTTTCTCTTGTTGGTCTTCTTGCAGTCTTGACCTTCAAAGTGGGTAGTAAGGACAACCAATTTTGAAGTTTCAATTCTAACATCAGATTATCACTTTTTTAAAAATTTCACTTCTATATCACTTATAATGAAATCTACTATGTACCAGTTGTTTAAAAATAGGCATTTAAAATATTGTTTTATGTATCAATTTCATTTTGTTTTCATACTTGTGTCTATTTACTTCTAGTACTCCATTAATCTGGTGACATTGTATGACCTCACTTTTCTTTACTAAAAAAATCTTGAATACACTCTTTAGCATTTATACATCCTTTAAAAGAAGTAGTGAATTTTTCCTTTAAGATAACACTAAATTGGTTAAAAATAGTAGAAGGTAGAATGGTAGGTACTTCATGTCCCTAAAATGGGAGAAGGGCCAAACTGAGATTATGAAAACATTTCTGATTAAAATTGAAGTGATTTGCTTATGGAACATAGTTATTAAGCACCCATGAGGGAAAGTACATTGCATTTGATGTAAAATAGAAAAATGAGAAAAGGTAGAGTTTCTGTAGAATAAAGAACACGTGTGCATACATGCCATAAGACTGGATCCAATCATTTCTGAAAATTAGATACACATGACAGTCCATAAGAGTTCAAGGGGAGAAGAAGGGTCTTTTGCTGATTTATTTAGGAAGGACTTTTGCAGTTACACTAGATAGATACTCATATTGTGACCACAAACATTCCAATCCAAGATAAAAAGAAAATTTATGTTCCCAAAAGTAATATACACTACTATTAACAACTGCTATAATTAAATCAAAGAAATGAAGCCACAGGAGACTCAGCCACATCTGTCTGTGAGTGTTTTCAGGGTCTCCTGCCGAGGTATGAATTAGGAGTGGCTGCCACAGGGACAGGGGCACTGGCATCAGCAGTCCTGAGAGGCACATTTTGGCATCAGTCCCCCTGGAGGTCGCTGCTAGCCCTACCGTAGAGCCTGTAGACTCCAAGACTGGGTCCCTTCATGCCAAACAACTAACACAGGAGAGAGCACAGCGCCACCCATCTGCAGACAATTGGATTAAAGATTTACTGAGCAAGTCCCTGCACCAGAGCAAGACCCAGCTTTCCCTGTAGACAGTCCCTTCCATCAGGAAGCTTGCACAAGCCTTTTATCCTCATCTCAGAAGGCAGACAGAAGAAGCAAGAACTACAATCCCACAGTCACCAGAATGAAAACCAAAATCATAGAAATGTAATCAAAAGGATCACATGGAGCACAGCCTTATGTAACTCAATGAAGCTAAAAGCCATGCTATGCAAGAGCACCCTAGATGGACAGACCGTGGTGGAGAGTTCTGACAAAATGTGGTCCACCAGAGAAGGGAATGGCAAATGACTCCATTATTCTTGTCTCAAGAATCCCATGAACAGTATGAAAATGCAAAAATATATGATATCAGAAAAGGAGTCCTCTGATCAGTAGGTGTCCAATATGCTACTGGGGAAGAGTGGACAAAAATGAAGATACTAGGCCAAAGTGGAAATGATGCTCAGTTATAGGTGTGTCTGGTGGTGAAAGTAAAGTACAATGCTGTAAAGTGCAATATTGCATAGAAACCTAGAATGTTAGGTCCATTGAATCAACGTAAATTGGATGAGGTTAAGCAGGAGATGGTAAAGTGGACACCGACATTTTAGGAATCAGTGAACTACAATGGACAAGAATGGATGAACTTTGTTCAGACGACCATTATATCTACTACTATAGGCAGGAATCCTGTGGAAGAAATGGAGTAGGCTTCATAGTCAATAAAAGACCTGAAATGCAGTACTTGGATGCAATCTCAAAAATGAAAGTGTTATCTCAGTTTGTTCTTGAGGTAAACTATTCAGCATCACAGTATGCCCCAACTACTGATGCTGAAGAAACTGAAGTTGAATGATTCTATGAAGACCTACAAGATGTTCTAGAACTAATACCAAAAAAAAAAAAAGATGTTCTTTTCATCATAGCAGAATGGAATGCAAAATTAGGAAGTCAAGAGATACCTGGAAATATAGATAAGTTTGGCCTTGGAGTACAAAGTGAAGCAAAATAATGGCTGACAGTTTTGTCAAGGGAAAACTGTGGTCATGGCAAACAAACCCTTCCAACAACACAAAAGGCAACTCTACACATGGCCGTCTCCAAATGATCAATACTGAAATCAGATGGACTAATATTCTTTGCAGGCAAAGTTAGAGAGGCTCTATACAGTCAGCAAAAGCAAGACCTGAAGCTGACTGTGGGTCATATCATGAGCTCCTTATTGCAAAATTCAGACTTAAACTGAAGAAAGTAGGGAAAAGTGAAAGTGAAGTTGCTCAGTTGTGTCCAACTGTTTGCGACCCCATGGACTGTAACCTACCAGGCTTCTCCGTCCATTGGATTTTCCAGAGAAGAGTACTGGAGTGGGTTGCCATTTCCTTATCCAGGGGATCTTCCCAACCCAAGGATTAATCTGAGTCTTACACATTGTAGGCAGGTACTTTTACCATCTGAGCCACCAGGGAAGATAAAAGCCAAGCAGGGAAAATCACTAGGCAATTTAGCTATGACCTAAATCAAATCTCTTCTGATTATACAGTAGAGGTCATGAATAGATTCAAGGGATTAGATCTGGTAGACAGAATGCCTGGAGAACTATGGAAAGATGTTCATAATATTATACAGGAGGCAATGACCAAAACCATCCCCAAGAAATAGAAATGCAAAAAAGGCAAAATGGTTGCCTGAGGAGGCCTTACAAATAGCTGAGAAAGAAGAGAAAGAAAGGCAAAAGAGAAAGAGAAAGATACACTCAGCTGAATGCAGAGTTCCAGAGAACAGCAGGGAGAGATAAGAAAGCCTTCCTAAGTGAGAAATGCAAAGAAATAGAGGGAAACAATAAATGGAAAAGACTAGAGATCTCTTCAAGAAAATTAGAGATATCAAGGGAACATTTCATACAATGATGGGCACAATAAAGGACAGAAACATTAAGGACCTAAAATAAGCATAAGATATTAAGTACAGGTGGCAAGAATACACAGATGATCTATGCAAACAAGCCTTAATGATCTGGATAAACATAATGCTGTGTTCACTTATCTAGAGCCAGACATCTTGGGGTAGGAAGTCAAGTAGAAAGTCAAGGGCCTCAGGAAGCATTGCTACGAACAAAGCTAGTGAAGGTGATGGAATTCCAGCTGAACTATTTAAAATACTAAAAGTGGTTGCTGTTACAAGGCTGAACTCAATATGCTAGCAAATTTGGAAAACTCAACAGTGGTCAAGAACTGGAAAATACCAGTTTTCATTCCAATCCTAAAGAAGGGCAATTCTAAGAAATGTTCAAACTACAGTACAGTTGCACTCATTTCACATTCTAGCAAGAAAATGTTTAAAATCCTTCAAGCTAGACTTCCACAGGATGTGAACTGAGAAATTCCATATGTACAATCTGAGTTTAGAAAAGGCAGGGGATTAAATTGCCTGAACAAGATTAAATTGCCAACATATGCTGGATCATAAAAAGTAAGGGAATTTCAGAAAGATATCTACTTCTGCTTCACTGACTACACTAAAGCCTTTGACTGTGTGGATCATAAAAAGCTTTGAAAAAATCTTAAAGAGATTAAAATAGCAGACCACCTTACTTGTCTCATGAGAAACCTGTATGCAGGTCAAGAAGCAACAGTTAGAACTGGACATGGAACAATGGACTGGTTGAAAATTGGGAAAGGAGTATGTCAAGGCTGTATGTTGTTACCCTGCTTATTTAAATTCTATGCAGAATACATCATGCAAAAATCGGGGCTGGGTGAATCATAAGCTGGAATCAAGATGCTGGGATAAATATCAACAAACTCAGATATGCAGATGATATCACTCTAGTGGCAGAAAGTGAAGAGGAATTAGACAACCTCTTGATGAGGAAGAAAGAAGAGAATGAAGAAGCTTGCTTAAATCCCAGCATCCAAAAAACTAAGATCATGGCATCTAGTCCCATCACTTCATGGCAAATAGATGGGAAAAAAGTGGAAACAGTGATAGATTTTATTTTCTTGGGCTTTAAAATCACTGTAGATTTTGACTGAAGCCATGAAATTAAAAGACGCTTGCTTATTGGAAGAAAAGCTGTGAGAAACCTAGACAGGATATTAAAAAGCAGAGACATCACTTTGCCAAAAAATGTCTGTATAGTCAAAGCTGTGGGTTTTCATGTACTCATCTACAGATGTCAGGGTGGACCATAAAGAAGCCTCAGTACCAAAGAATTGATGCTTTTTAATTGTAGTGTTGGATATGACTCTTGAGAGTCTCTTGGACTGCAAGGACATCCAACCAGTCCATCCTAAAGGAAATCAGTCCTGATTTCTGTCCTGGAAGGACTGATGCTGAAGCTGAAACTCCAGTACTCTGGCTACCTGATGCAAAGAACTGACTCATTGGAGAAAACCCTGATGCTGGGAAAGATTGAAGGCAGGAGGAGAAGGGGATGACAGAGGATGAGATGGTGGATAGCATCACCAACGTGATGGTCATGAGTTTGGGTAAGCTCCAGGAGTTGGTGATAGACAGGGAAACCTGATGTGCAGCAGTCCATGGGGTTGCAAAGAGTCAGACATGACTGAACAACTGAACTGAACTGACTGAACTCTCAGGAGTGTCAAATCCTAACCACACTTCAATTATTTAAGAAGGATAAGCTCAAGAGATCTGCTGTATAATATTGTGCCTTATCTGGCAATACTGTGTTGTGCACTTAAAAATGTGTTAGGGGTGTAAATCTGAAGAATTCTTACCAAAATAATGAATAAAATAAAGTAAGTTAAATAGAATAAAATAAACCCTTTATTCACAATAAATGAAATCCAGAGTGAATTAATGGAATCAGTTCAGTTGCTCAGTTGTGTCCCACTCTTTGCGACCCCATGGACCACAGCACGGCAGGCCTCCCTGTCCATCACCAGCTCCTGGAATTTAACCAAACTCATGTCCATTGAGTTGGTGATGCCATCCAGCCATCTTATCCTCTGTTGCTCCCTTATCCTCCTGCCCTCAATCTTTCCCATTATCAGGGTCTTTTCAAATGAGTCAGCAAGAGCTGCCAAGAGGCATCAGGTGGCCAAAATATTGGAGTTCCAGCTTCAACATCAGTCCTTCTAATGAACACTCAGGACTGATCTTCTTTGGGATGAACTGGTTGGACCTCCTTGCAGTTCAAGGGACTCTCAAGACTCTTCCTCAACACCACAGTTCAAAAGCATCAATTCTTCAGCACTCTGCTTTGTTTATAGTCCAACTCTCACATCTGTACATGACTACTGGAAAAACCATAGCCTTGACTACATGGACCTTTGTTGGCAAAGTAATGTCTCTGCTTGTACAATTAAAGGGAAAAACTGCTTGTAACATGAACACATAGATGAATGTGAAAAGAATTATGTTGAGTGAATTTAGAAACAATGTATTATATAATACTTAGTTACTTTATATAAAATTATAAAGTAATATGTTAACAAAATTTTAATGGCTGTTCCTAGGCAAGACATAAACAGTTAAAAATGTACTGTGGATAAAGAGTTGTTCTTTATTTCAAGTTTACTTGTGGCTAGTACAGTGAACACAGCTGTGAAAAATCATTGAATTGTCTACTTTAAATAGATATGGTACATTGTACATACATTATTCTACAGTAAAATTGAAAAATGCTTAAAAAATATTTTGAATGTAAAAAATGGTGAATTTTTATTTATTTTTATTCAACAATCATTACTATAGCTTCCCAAAACAGAAACAAAAAAAATGCCTAGTAACACTGTACTTTTAATATTTCAGGTTATTTGGTAGACAGTTTATAGTGAAAAGGGATAATTTATGTATTATCTAATATAATTTTGATTATATGTTGTATATTTGTAACTTTCCACCGTGTCACTTATTTTATCATAATTAGGAATCTATAAATATTGCTGGGCTACTTTGGTCGCTCAGATGGTAAAGAACTTGCCTGTAATGTGGGAGATCTGGGTTCAATCTTTGGGTTGGGAAGAGTCCCTGGAGAAAGTAACAGTTACCCACTCCAGTATTCTTGCTTCAAGAACTCCATGGACAGAGAAGCCTGGTGAGCTATAGTCCATGGGCTTGCAAAGAGTTAGACATGACTGAGCAACTTACATTTTTTATAAATATTGTTAATATCACTTTGTTCACAAGTTTAAGATACAGGTTTTTAAATAACATTCCTTATATAATGTCAAATAACAATGTCATAAGAATAAAGTGAATAATATATGTACTGTCCAAAAAAGTGAGAGTGAAACCTAAAAAATAATTTGTGTAACAAAATTTAATCATGTATGCTGTTCAATATAATATTTTAAAAATAATGTAAAAGATTTTAAAAATGCAATACAAAATAGCAAAATCACATAAGACATTAAAAGAAAGGGAACATAAAGTACATTTCTAAACAGTAACTCCATTGATAGAAAATTAAGAAGACATAAGTTAAATATTGAGGACAGAGTACTCAGTTTCTCAAAAATTACTCTTTAATGGATACACAAAAATAAATTTCTAAGAAAGCAGTTAAAGGCTCTCTACTAGAAAAAAAAATTAAAGAAGAGAAAATTTAGGTTTGGAAATGATCTGGAGGTAAAAAAAGTATTTTCAATAGACTGTCAGATTCAGCATGACTCTAATGATTTTTATGGCCTTCTTATTCTGATAATTTTTATAATTGCTGCAGGATTGTAAATGGAGGCATTAGGCTCCTACAAAGTGAGAGTCCTAACTGACTTTAGACAGAAAGTTAATCTCATGACCTAAAATGATTAACCTTGTATCTATGTAAGCTCAGCACATGCCCCTAATGTTAAGAGAGTTAATGGTGTATGTTGATGTAAGCTTCTAAAGGACAAAAATATAATGCTATGTGAGTGAAATATTCAAACTCATACTCTCTCAATATTAAAAATTATTTTTACTCTCAGAAGACAAATTTATAGTCATCTCTCTTTTCCCATTTAAAAATTTTTTGATTAATGTTAAATACTAAACAAAGTGAAGTCGCTCAATCATGTCTGACTCTTTGCGACACTGTGGACTGTAGCCTACCAGGCTCCTCCGTCCATGGGATTCACCAGACAAGAATACTGGAGTGGGTTGCCATTTCCTTCTCCAGGGGATCTTCCCAACCCAGGGATTGAACCTGGGTCTCCTGCATTGGAGGCAGATGTTTAAAGCTCATATTCAATTACACCCTCTTTTCTCGATCATTATACTTTCCAGGAGATGGCACTATAGCATTTATATAGTCCAGATAACAAATCTATAAGCCAAAGGTTAATTTAGCAATGCATAAAATATTGAAAATGTTAGTTACTCAGTCATGTCTGATTCCTTCTAACTCCACAGATGGTAGCCTGCCAGTCTCCTCTGTCCATTGGGTTTTCCAGGCAAGAATACTGATGTGGGTTGCCATTATCTTCTCTACGGGATCCAGAAATTGAACCTGGGTCTCTTGCATTGAAGGCAAAGTCTTTAACATCTGAGCCACCAGGAAAGCCCATAAAATATCAGTGAATTACAAATTTTGTTTGGCCCACTATTTTGCACATTGACTTTATTAGTTATTTCTCTAGATCTTTATTAAAATTATGAAGTGTTCTACTTAAGAATGATATAATTTTAATGAATGACCTAGTTTATTTTGCAATTAAATTTAGGAAATAATCTAACCTTACAAAGGAGTTTATAAAAATATTTATGAATCCAAGTGTCATAGGTTAAGATGTTTAATAACCAATAATAAATTTCAAGTTGCCAGTGAAAATCAAATTCAATGTGATTTAGATTTAGGATAATATTGAGAGTGGGAAGCCCAGTGGTGCAATAGTAAAGAATCCACCTGTCAAGCAGGTGGTGTGGCTTCAATCTCTGGGTCAGGAATATCCCCTGGAGAAGGAATTGGCAGCCCACTCCAGTATTCTTGCCTGGAAAATCCCATGGACAGAGGAGCTTGGTGGGCTACAGTCCTTGGGGTTTTGAGTTGGACAGAATTTAGCAACTAAACCATCACCACCACCTACCAGTGTTGAGAGTACCTGAAATTCCATCCACTCTTGTATAATTTTGGTTGTTTTAGTACATAGACAAGAGGCTCAGTGGTAAATAATCTCCCCAACAATGCAGGAAACTCAAGACATGTGGGTTCAATCCCTGGGTCAAGAAGGACCCCTGGAGTAGGAAATGGCAACTCACTCCAATATTCTTGCCTAGAAAATCCCATGGAATGAGAAGCCTGGAGGGCTTCATGGGGTCACAGGAGTCAGAAATGACCAAAAATGTATGACTGCACCTAACAGCATATTTGTCTATGAAGAAATTTTGAGCTTTCATATTAGTGAGATTTCAAATGAACCCTTTCAATGTTTCAGTACTTAGAGTGCTTTACAAAAAGAAAGTACCACTTCTTTTTGCTATTTTAGCTTCTTTTCCTTATTATATTCTACTGTGTTCATATGTGACAAAATATAGGTATTTGCTTATCTAAACATCATCAAGGAAATCAAACACATATTAGTAGAACTCAGAGAAATCCCATTAACATAATTTCTAGATGCTGGTATAATGATAAAATCTTTCACCTTGAGGATTTCAAAGTATTAGGCATATGTGTGAACTTATATTAAATTTTTTGTGATGCTGATGATTGAAAAGAGAAGGTCTTGTGCTTTTAAAAAATTTAAAATGTATCTACAGAAACCTTTAGAAGTCTTTATAATAGAAGTTATATTAGACAGGAAGAATAACCACTGTCATTTACATCAAGAACCTTCTCAATGAAAAATACATCCTACTCTCCAAAAAATAAGACTCTGTCATAGGTCAAATCTGACCAATAATTACAATTTGGGAAGGATTGTTCTTCCCAATCTGCCCCCTTAGAGTCATCCTATATCATATAAAGGAGAGAAACAAATATATATTTGGTAGGAAAGGTCAAGGCTTCAAAAATGCAAATCATGAATGCTGGTGCCATAGACAGGAGTTGAGACTGGGGGAAAATAATAAAAGCAATACCTTTGGACAAACTGTTGAAAGTTATAGCCCCAAAAGACAGGTCAAATAAAAGACTGATTTTAATCAAGTGATAGATGTTTTTTGCCCCCCCCTCCCCCCCAAAGTGCAACCACATCAATAGGACTCCAGTATAGCAATAGAGGATTATGGCTAAAAATAGTGAAAGGTACAGGCTTACTATAGAGAGTACAAAGGAAAAGACCAGTAGAACAGTGTCAAGAATGGAGATAAGAAGGACACTATTGAGAATTTGAAGCTGTAGAACCTATAGCTACAATAAACATTAAACATAGCAAGGCTTCTAGCTGGAATAACATAAATTCACATTTAAAAAATGGTAACTATGTGACATGATAGATATGCTAATAAACTTGATTGTGGTAGTCATTCTACATTGTATATATATGTTAAATTATCATATTGTGCAACTTTACACCATTTTAGAAAAATATTTATCTCAGTCCTTAACAACTACACAGCAAGTCCATCTTTCAACAAAAAGTCATAGCACAGGGAACTCTACTCAATACACTATAATGAACTATATAGGAAATTAAGTAAAAGTGAATATATGTGTATGTATAATTGATTCACTTTGCTGTACAGCAGAAACTAACACAACATTGTAAGTCAACTCTACCCAAATAAATAATTTTTTAAAAAAGAGAAAGAAATTTTCTCTGGTACTAAAAGTTTAATCTAGAATTTTACAGAGGATACATTCATTTTGCATCTCTATTGGAAGTTTGGATTTTTTTAACCTTTTGTTTTCTTTGATATATATTTCTTCAAAGCAGATAAGTTAATTTCTTCTGTTTTTAAATGCTTTCTTTTTTTTGAATTTAAAATTTAAAAAAATCTTTGCTAAATTAAACAACATTTTGTCTGAGGATACAAAATCAACATACAAATCAACTGCATTTCTTGTACATTTACAACAAATAAATAATTCCATTTACAATAGCATCAAAAAAGTAAAGCAATTTAAAATTAATTTATCCATTCATCTGCTTTCTTATCAGATGCAGGATGCTTGGGACTGATGCACGGGGATAATCCAGAGAGATGGTGTGGGGTTGGGGGGGGGGGTTCGGGATTGGGAGTTCATGTACACTCGTGGCTGATTCATGTCAATGTATAGCAAAATGAATACAGTATTATAAAGCAAAACAAACTAAAAAAATAATTAGAAAATAAAAATTAAAAATTAAAAAAATAAAATTAATTTAAACAACAAAATGAATGACACATATGCTGAAAACTATAGAATATTAATAAAAAATTTTAAAAAGACATGAAACTGAAATGAAAGTGTCAGCTGCTCAGTTGTATCCAACTCTTCACCACCCTGTGTACTGTAACCTGTCAGACTCCTCTGTTCATGGAGTTCTCCAGGCAAGAATACTGGAGTGAGTTGCCATTCCTTTCTCCAGGAGATCTTTACAACACAGGAATTGAATCCAGGCCTCCTGCATAGCAGGCATATTCTTTACCATCTGAGCCATCAGGGAAGCCCAAAAAGACATATATTTCATTTTCATGCACTGAAAGAATGAATATTGTTAAAATATCCATACGACTCAAAGAAATGTGCAGATTCAAAACAGCCTCTCAAAATTCCAATGGCATTTTTTTTTTAAGAAACAAAAAAACAGTCCTAAAATTGAACTGAACCACAAGAGACTCTGGATAACAAAAGCAGTGTTGAGCAAGAATGAAGCTTCTTGATTTCAAAGGCTATACTAATCAAAATAGTACCATACTAGCCTAAACAAGAGATGCATAGACCAGTGGAACAGAATAGATAATGTATCAATAAATCTTGGCATATAGGGTCAACTACTCTGAAAAATATGCCAAGAATACACAAAGAGGAAAGCATATTCTCTTAATAAATGGTGTTGGGAAAACTGGGTATCCACATGGAAAAAAATGAAATTGGGCACTTACACACTGCACAAAAACCAACTCAAAACTGATTAAAGAATTAAATGTAGGTCCTGAAAGCTGTAAAATTCCTGGAAGGAATCATAAGGGAAAAAAGCTCTTTAATAATAGTCCTGGCGATACCCTGGGAGGATTTGACACCAAAAGCTGTGGCAACAAAAACCAAACTAAGCAAATGGAATACAATCAAACTCAAAAACAATCTCTCTTTTGGGTATATATCCAAAGAAATCATTTTTTTAAAGAGACATCTGCTCTCTCATTTTTATTGCCACATTATTCTAAAGAGGCAATATATGGAAACAACCTAAGTATTTGTCAATGGATAAAGAAAAAAATATATATATCATCTATTATATAGAATATATATAATATATAATTTAGTATGTATAAATAATAAACAATGATATATAAATATATATTTATATATACATAAATATATATGATATAAATACATATCAATATGTATAATATATAAAATAATACATGTATATAATGAAATATTATTCAGCCTTAAAAAAGGAATTAGTGCCATCTTGTGACAACACAGACAAATCCAGAAGACATTATATTAAGTGAAATAAGCCAGACACACAAAGGCAAATACTACATGATCTCGCTTCTATATTGAAGAGTAAAAAGCTGAACTCACAATAATAAAGAGTTTAATAGTGCTTACTAGCAACATTCATTATAGCATTCATCAATCATTCATCACATTACATCACTTCATGGCAAATAGATGGGAAAAAATGGGAACAGTGGTGGATTTTGAGGACTCCAAAATCACTCTAGATGGTGACTGCTGCCATGAAACTAATAGATGCTTCCTCCTTGGACAGATCTTGACTACATGTGAAAAAAGCAGAGACATCACCTTCTCGACAAAGGTCCATATAATCAAAGCTATGGTTTTTCCAGTGGTCAAGAATGGATGTGAGAATTGGACCATAAAGAAGGCTGAAAAAAAAAAAAAAAAAAAGAAGGCTGAGCACTGAAGAATTAATACTTTCAGGTTGTGGTGCTGAGGAAGACTCTTGAGAGTCTCTTGGACAACAAGATTAAACCAGTCAATCCTAAAGAAAATCAACCCAGAATATTCTTTGGAAAGATTGATGAGAAGGTGAAGCTCCAGTACTTTGGCCATCTGATGTGAAGAGTCAACTCATTGGAAAAGGCCCTGAGGCTGGGAAAGATTGAGGGCAGGAGGAGAAGGGGGCGACAGAGAATGAGATCGTTGGATGGCATCATTGACTCAATGGGCATGAAATTTAGCAAACTCTGAGAGATAATGAAGGACAGAGAAGCCTGGTGTGCTACAGTCCTGGGGTCATGAAAAGTCAGACACGAGGTAGCAACTAAACAACAACAATGGATGGGGGCTCTAAGTGGGATGATATTGGTCAAAGTGTACAAGCTTTGAGTTCTAAGATTAATATAACTTCTGCAGAACTAACATACAGCATGGCAGTTGTAGTTTAAAAATAATGTATTTTATAATTAAAATTTGCCAAGAGATTAGATCTCAAGTGTCCTCTTCACACAAATGCATGTTAACTATGTGAGATGATGGATATGTTAACTAATTTGATTTTGGTGATCATTTCACAATATATATGTATATCAAAATGTTTTTTGCACCTTGCATATATATAATTTTATCAATTTCATCTAAATAAAAGTGGAAAATATCAAATACAACTAACAAAAATTATTATAAATGTATTAGATATTTATCTAAGTATATAAAAATTATTTACAATGTGAATGGTGTAGCTGCATCATTTTAGTTAGAGTTGATTAAACAACTAGAAATAATCATGTATTATCTACAAGAAACCTACTTTCTTTTCAAAGAAGTTAAAATTAATGAGACGGAGAAATGCTGCCTCATTAATTTTAACTTCTTTGAAAAAAATAAAGTGTATTTCTTGTAGATAATACATGATTGTCTTAATCATGACATGATTGTCTAATACATGATTTTTAAAAGCAAGAGCAACTATGTTAATCTCATTGCATATTTCAAAACAAATAAGATTATTAGGACAAAGAGGAGCATTATAATATGGTAAAGGGGTCAGTTCTCAAAGAAGACATAGCCATCCTTCTTAATGTGTATGCAGTGAACAATGGAGAACAATGTTCATGAGGAAAAAAATGTTAGAATTGAAATGAAAAATAGTTAATATGATAGGACACATCAACTTCCTTCTACCAGTAATTGATAGATCCAACAGATCAAACTGGTAGGAAAATTGGTATGGCTATACTTGACCTGAATTTAACTATCAACTTCATCTAATTGGCTAATATTTGACCCAACAGTGGCAGAATACACATCTCTTCAAACTCACATAATTATTCACCAAAGAATATATTTTGAGTCATAAAACACAACTTAACAATTGAGAATAATAGAAATCATATAAAGTATCTTTCCTGAACACAATTAAATTAACAAAGAATCAATTAAAAAATGAAGAAATTTCAAAAGTATAAAAATTAGAAAGAAATGAGCTATATTTCAAGATGGCTTAATTGTATGTGTAGAAAATGCCATATAATCTGTAGAAAACTCTCTGAATTAGTAAGCAAGAATAGCTAAGTTGTAGGGCAGTGGGTCAGTATGCAATTATTTTCTTATATGCCAGCAGTGAGCAATTGGAATTTGATTAAAAATATATATATAGTAGATCTGTGAAATAGCATTCAATACAGGAGCAATCAGGGTGCACATTTTTACACAATCTGATAGTACCTAAAGCATTCTTTACGGGCTTCTCTGACAGCTCAGAGAAGCTGGTAAAGAATCTGCCTGCAATGCAGGGGACCCCGGTTCAATTTCTGGGTCAGGAAGATCCCCTGGAGAAGGGAAAGGCTACCCACTCTAGTATTCTGGCCTGGAGAATTCTATGGACTCTATAGTCCCTGGGGTCACAAAGAGTCAGATACAACTAAGCAACTTTCACTCTCACTCTCTCAGAGCATTCTTTGGAGTACCAGAACTGCATGAAAGGACACCAAATAATTCCTTCTGTTCATTTCAAAATCTTTGATAAATTTTTTCTTACTCATGCTTTCCCTTGTCATCATAAATCATTTCCAATGATTATTTTTGATTAAAAAGGTATAGTATTATTAGGTTTGTCCTGATTATTCTGGGTTGCAGTATTATTCTTAATTATCCATGTAGCTCTTAAATTTGTTTTGCAAAGATAGATACACAAACAAAAACAATCGAATTCGAAGGCTACAAAATGAACTGTCTAGAAATTTTCTTAAGGAATCTTGAATGGGATTTTTAACTTTTTAGCTCTTCTGTCAGTTTACTAGTGAACTCACTCAAGGAAACTGCACAAGATTTCAATTGTAGTATTTTTATATATGGGAGAATTGTGTTATTTATGAGTTTTCCAAAATATGCAGAAACTCCTGTTTTGCTTGCAAATGGCTTTCCTCTGAAATTTTAAGATTAGGATCTTGTAAGCCAATCACCAGGCCAGCTTTCCTAAGGGACACTGTAAGCCTTGACTCCTTATAATTTTTGTGTGTCAATTTTGTATCCTGAGGCATCAAATCTGTTGATTAGTTTTACGAGTCTTTTGATGGAGTCTTTAGGGTTTTCTCTATCTAACATTAGAGACAAATAGATACAGCATGTGTCTTTTATTCTTTTTTAATTTTTTGACTAATTGCTTAGACTAGGACTTCCAGTACTGTGTTGGATGGGAACATTGATAGTGGGCCCGCTTACCTTGTTCTTGATCTCTGAGAGAAAATTTTCAACATTTCACCATTGAGTATGATGTTGTCTGTGGACATATTATATCAGAGTATGTTCTTTCTATACCTACTGTGTTGACAGTTTTTATCATGAACAGTTGTTTAATTTTACCTAATGCTTTTTATTCTTCTATTATCATATGATATTTATCTTTTACTATGTTAATGTGGTGTATCACACTTATTAATTTTGGTGTGTTGAATCACCCTACATCCCAGGGATAATTCCCACATGATAATGGTGTATGATCATTTTAGTGTTAATAAATTCAGTTTCCTAATATGTAATTGAGAATTTTCGCATCTATATTCACCAGGGATCTTGGCGTGTAGTTTTCTTGTAACAGCCTTATCTGTCTTTGATATCTCTGTTTTTTTACTTTTCCATTTCAAAAGCTTTTCCAAATATTTAACAGAACAAAACATAATGAATAAATGTTATCTGTTATTTAGTTTTTTATACCTAATAGCTCTCAAGGTAGCTAACTTGATATATATTGAATTATTGGAAATAGCTAACTTAAGTTTTAAACTCCAACACCTTATGCGAAGAGTTGACTCATTGGAAAAAACTCTGATGCTGGGAGGGATTGAGGGCAGGAGAAGGGGATGACAGAGGATGAGATGGCTGGATGGCATCACTGACTCGATGGACAAAAGTTTGGGTGAACTCCAGGAGTTGGTGATGGACAGGGAGGCCTGGCGTGCTGCAATTCATGGGGTCGCAGAGAGTCAGACATGACTGAGCGACTGAAATGAACTGAACTGAACTGAATGCTACAGTGTTTATGGAATTACAGATTCTTTTTGTGACGGCATAGACTGTAGCCTACCAGGCTCCTCTGTCCATGCAATTTCCCAGGCAATAGTACTGAAGTGGATTGCCATTTCCTTCTCCAGGGGATCTTCCCAACCCAGGGCTTGAACCCAGGTCTTCCACATTCTAGACAGACACTTTACCGTCTGAGCCAGCAGGAAAGTCCATCCTTTAGAGGTAGATTTACCTTTGTACTATGTGGATCAGTTTTGCTGCACAGAAGTCTAATAATTGAAAATAAGTTATCATTTTAAGTAGAACTGAAAAGGAAAATCTAAAAATAACTTTCATCTTTGCTTTGAGTTACTGTATTAATATTCAATTCTTCACTATACATATTCATTATACTCTTATTTGAGCTTTTATTTGAAAAAGGAAAAAATCAAAAATCAATATTTTAATCAATATTAGATGGTAATAATCCTATGCTATAGAGGATGACTTTTGCCTTTTTATTGAAAACAAAGCTTACTATACAACTGTGTTCTCAACTTTATGAAATATTTTCTCTTAAATATAGATCTTAAATACTTTTTGAAAAGTAGTCTTTTTTTTCTTCCAAAATAACATATATAGCATTGAATTTATTCAAGATTTATAGTATCAGTATCCCTGTCAGTATATCTATAATTTAAATGGCTACCACACAAAAAAATGTATTTTCAGAAGGAGGGGTTAACTGATTTACTGGTAATTAATCTTAGAAAGTAATTAGATAATTTTTCTCTCACAAATATGCTGCCATTGTTTTGAAGAGCAGCACGTTACTGCTGCTTTCATAATTCTAACAAAACAAGTAGGAGAATTAATTATTATAGTTGGTATAACAATGCCTATATGGCAACCCACTCCAGTACTCTTGCCTGGAGAATCCCATGGAGGGAGGATCCTGGTAGGCTACCGTCCATGGGGTCACAAAGAGTCGGACATGACTGAGTGACTTCACTTCATATAGTTGCTACCTAGTGTGCATTGCATGTACACTTGGTCACGTCTGATTCTGCAATCCTTTGGACTATAGTCCTCCAGGCTCCTCTGATCATGGGATTTTCCAGGCAAGAATACTGGAGTGGGTAGCTTTTTCCTACCCCAGGGAATCTACCTGACCCAGGGATTGAACTCGTGTCTCTTGTGCCTCCTTCATTGGCAGGTGGATTATTTACCAGTGACAGCACCTGGTGATTCTGGATTCTGCCTTGTTATCTAATATACCAAACAAATTAGTGCTTTTATCATGCAGAATTTCAACATTTTGGAGAGAACAGTTCTGCTGTGAGCAAAATGTTTCAGAATCACTTTGTGCTTCTGATTTTAAACATTGAAACATTTGTACTATTAATATTAAAATTTGTTTGTTTTTAAAACCGATTAACATTCCTTTCTAGATTTACTGTTAGACTGTGCATCATTCTAATTTATTTTGTATACCTAGCTTGTATTTTCATGGAAAAATTGACATGACTCAATGTAGTTACTAGGTTATGGAAAGTTTAAAGTGCTGCATTCCAATCATAGATCTAGGAATTGTAAATTTTTTAGGTCAGTGTCTTGTTCTAAAGTTTGCCTTTAGGCCAGGAGAGATCAAGTGACATTTTCATACCAGAACGAATCAGAAAAATAAGAAAGCCCTTTGTAGCAGAGCACTATTTCCAGAACATCATGATGTCTCTCAGCATTAAAGGTGAACATAATTTTAGCCTGTATCATTAAATGGATATTTTATACTTGATATGGAATAGGAGATCAAAAGATAACACGAATACCCTATTACTGTGCATCATTATTCTTAATCATTTCTTCTTTTTCATGAAAGTATTGATTGATACATATGCTCCCGAAATACATGAATTGTAGTGACTATAAAATTTACTTCATGCTTAAGGGTTTAATCTCTGGGTCAGGAAGATCCCCTGACAAAGGAAAGGGCAACCCACTCCAGTGTTCTTGCCTGGAGAATTCCACAGACAGAAGAGCTTGGTGGGTTACAGTTCATGGGGTCACAAAGAGTCCATTATGACAGAGACTAACACTGAGATAATTCAGGGAAGTCTATTTAATGAAAAGAAAGAAAGAAATATTTCTGTAGATGGTGACTATATTTGCCAGCTATATATATATACTTTTGGTATTTATATCTACATTTCCCCCCTTTAGACTTATCTCCTGCATTTCTCATATGTGTATTTGTTCTGGGATGCCTGCTTTACAAGAGAGTATGCTCCTGACCATGAGGTTTAATGGAAATGAAATGAATGCTCTCCCATTCGAGTATGATGTAGGTGATAATTTTTAAATATTGTTAGTTTATGGGAATGTGAAAATTGATTCCTGAGGTATAAGAAATGGATAAAAGAGTAAAGAATTGAGCGTATTCATAGTTTAAAGCCTCATTTTCCTTTGGTTAACATTGAAATTAATTTTTTGCTTTAATAATAAAAGTAATATTATGATTAATGTCTTTGTTACATATTTTTCAAGTTTAGGTAAGCTCTGAGAGTTGGTGGTGGACAGGGAGGCATGGCGTGCTGCAGTCCATGGTGTCTCAAAAGGTCGGACATGATTGAGTGACTGAATTGAACTGAGGTTGTTCTTAAACATCAGAATCATCATGGAGGCTTGTAAAAACAGATTAGTGCATCTTATTCCCGAGTTTCTATCCAGTGGTTGCCATGTGAGATTGATGTTGCTGGTCTTGGAATCATACTTTGAGAGCCAATTCATTAGGTGCATGCTTACTTTGAACCAGTTAGCAATGTGTCAAAGATATATTTTTGGTGTTTTCATAAGAAAAGTTATTGTTAGTAGACTTTCTGTCATTTAAGAGACTTGCATGAATAATAAGTTACTTGCTTAAAGTAATGACAGAAAATATGTGAATATAATTTTGTACAAGAAAAAAAAAAGAAAAGTTGTGAAATAGTCTATAGCAGTTCAGGATAATCATTCCATTAAAATAATTTACTAATAAAAGTGCTTAGTTCCAGAAACAAAAGCAGTGTCATCCAAAGGCAATTCAGAATAATGTATGTCTTCTGCACTGCTTATAAAGCTTTTCTGAAAGAAAATTTCCTCCTCAAGAAAGTCCTCAAGGATACATTTTGTTTACTTTGTATCTACTCCTACTGTCTCTTACTATACATACTTATATTCAAACTGAACTGAACTGAAACTTTTCTTTAAGTTTTACAAAAAATATTAACTTGTATCTCATTATATAGTTTTTGAACATTTATTTTTTTAGAAGATCATATATTATACATTAATTGTCAAATAGCCTCATGTCTTTCCTTTTTATTCACATATATTTGAAATAGATATATCTCTAAATAGATATTGAAGACAAAATTAATTTTCCTTTTGGGGGTATTTTCATAGCCATAAATTAATAACAGCTAGGGTTCAATTTTAATTACATGGAAATTATTTCCAATAAAATCTATAAAATGATGCTAGAAGCATTGCTATATAAGGGAGACTTTTTCATTTAAAAACCTGCTATAATCTTTCATTTCCTATGAGATCAAATTCTTCATGCTAGTCATCCTAAACCCCATTCTCTGAAGCTATCCTACTGCACTTTATACTATTGTGTAACACACTAGATATGATGATTTTGAAGTTAAATTACATCACTCTTTATCTCTGCAGAACATCAAGTGTAATCTCTTTTTCTCTTATATCAAATGTTTTCTTTTTTCTTGTTCATTTAAAAATAATCTACAGTTACTGAAGGGTTATTTCCAGTCCTGAATGTTATAAGAACATGATCAAACATGCTTTGATAATTACAAATCTATTTCTTTCTCATATTCATAAATCTGAATAGAAATTATTTCCATTAAAATATATTTAGAATCTGTTTATATTGAATATTATGGGTCCTTAATTTTTGTAAAATTCTTGATAACCTTATAGAGTATGTATTGCCAGCAACAAGACTATTAATTTCTTAAATTCAGGTATTATATGCAATGTTTGTGTCTTCTGTAGTTCTTAGTCAAAACTAATATTCTTCAAAAATGCATGTTAAGTTAATTTACGATTTAACCTATTCATGTAAAATGATAGATGAACTAGAATCATTTGGCTGGGAAAAGTTAAAATACAGTTCTTTAAAAAGTAAGTACTCCTCGCTGGGTTGAAAGAGAATAAAATAAAATAGACTTAAGCAGTCTGTATGCACGTCAGGAAGCAACAGTTAGAACTGGACATGGAAAAATAGACTGGTTCCAAATAGGAAAAGGAGTATATTGTCAAGGCTGTATATTGTCACCCTGCTTATTTAACTTCTATGCAGAGTAGAATACATCATGAGAAACGCTGGACTGGAAGAAACACAAGCTGGAATCAAGATTGCTGGGAGAAATATCAATAACCTCAGGTATGCAGATGACACCACCCTTATGGCAGAAAGTGAAGAGGAGCTAAAAAGCCTCTTGTTGAAAGTGAGAGAGGAGAGTGAAAAAGTTGGCTTAAAGCTCAACATTCAGAAAACGAAGATCATGGCATCTGGCCCCATCACTTCATGGGAAATAGATGGGGAAACAGTAGAAACAGTGTCAGACTTTGTTTTTTTGGGCTCCAAAAAGGCAGAAAGTGAAGAGGAGCTAAAAAGCCTCTTGTTGAAAGTGAGAGAGGAGAGTGAAAAAGTTGGCTTAAAGCTCAACATTCAGAAAACGAAGATCATGGCATCTGGCCCCATCACTTCATGGGAAATAGATGGGGAAACAGTAGAAACAGTGTCAGACTTTGTTTTTTTGGGCTCCAAAATCACTGCAGATGGTGACTGCAGCCATGAAATTAAAAGGTGCTTCCTCCTTGGAAGAAAAGTTATGACCAACCTAGATAGTATATTCAAAAGCAGAGACATTACTTTGCCGACTAAGTTCCGTCTAGTCAAGGCTATGGTTTTTCCTGTGGTCATGTATGGATGTGAGAGTTGGACTGTGAAGAAGGCTGAGTGCTGAAGAATTGATGCTTTTAAACTGTGGTGTTGGAGAAGACTCTTGAGAGTCCCTTGGACTGCAAGGAGATCCAACCAGTCCATTCTGAGGGAGATCAACCCTGGGAGTTCTTTGGAAGGAATGATACTAAAACTGAAGCTCCAGTACTTTGGCCACCTTATGGGAAGAGTTGACTCATTGGAAAAGACCCTGATGCTGGGAGGGATTGGGGGCAGGAGGAGAAGGGGACAACCGAGGGTGAGATGGCTGGAAGACATCATGGACTCAATGGATGTGAGTCTGAGTGACCTCCGGGAGTTGGTGATGGACAGGGAGGCCTGGCGTACTGCGATTCATGGGGTCGCAAAGAGTCGGACACGACTGTGCGACTGAACTGAACTGAGGTTGGTCATAGCTTTTCTTCTAAGAAGCATGTGTCTTTTGATTTCATGGCTGCAGTCACCATCTGCAGTGATTTTGGAGCCTAAGAAAATAAAGTCTGTCACTGTTTCTATTTTTTCCCCATCATTTACCATGAAGTGATGGGACCAGCTGCCATGATTTTCATTTTTTGAATGCTGAGTTTTAAGCCAGCTTTTTCACTCTCCTCTTTTGCTTTCATCAAGAGACTCTTTAGTTCCTCTTCCTTTTTTTAAGATTGGTGTCACTGCATATCTGAGGTTATTGATATTTCTCCTGGCTATCTTGATTCCAGCTGAAGCTTCATCCAGCCTGACATTTCACAGGATGTACACTACATAGAAATTAAATTAGCAGAGTGACAATATACAGCCTTGATGTACTCCTTACCCAATTTAGAATCAGTCTGTTGTTCAATGCCCAGTTCTAACTGTTACTTCTTGACCTGTATACAGATTTCTCAGGACACAGGTAATATGGTCTAGTATTCCCATCTCTTGAAGAATTTCCCAAAGTTTGTTTTTATCTACACAGTCCAAGGCTTTGGCATAGTCAATAAAGCAGAAGTAGATGTTTTTCTGGAACTCTCTTGCTTTTTCAATGATGCGGTTCCTCTGCCTTTTCTAAATCTACCTTGAATATCTGGAACTTTACTGTTGAAGCCTAGCTTGGAGAATTCTGAGCATTACTTTGCTAGTGTGTGAGATGAGTACAATTGTGTGGCAGTTTGAACATTCTTTGGCATTGCCTTTCTTTGGGATTAGAATGAAAACTGACCTTTTCTGGTCCTTGTGGCCACTGCTGAGTTGTTCAAATTTGGTGGTCTTTAAGTCTGTACTATTTGCTGTTGTGCTTCCCAGGTAGGACAGTGGTAAAGAATCCACCTGCCAATGCAGGGGGTGCAAGAGACATGGGCTCAATCCTTGGCTCAGAATATACCTTGGAGTAGAAAATGACAAACTACTCCAGTATTCTTGCCTGGAAAATTCCATGGAGAGAGGAGCCTCATGGGCCACAATCCAGGATGTCTTAAAGTGTTGGACATGACTGAGTACACAGCTGTTTATATGCCTTAAACCAATTGGAGGATTGCTATTATCTTTGTAGAATGTTAAAGAGAGATAAAATTAAAAGGTCAAGATAACTTTCTTACTTTCTAGATGTTAAGCTTTACTTCTAAATTACCATAGAATGCATTTAGAGCATCAACTACATAATTTGCATAACAAGGAAGTTTGGCAGCACAGTAACTATAACATAGATCTTTTCTTATCCTGTAATACATAATTACCTTAAAAGCATTAATTAAAAAGTAATTATTGCTAGTGATAGATGAATGTTCAGCAGTAAAGACTATTTTCTGTTTGACTGCAGTAAGGAAACACCAGGATTGGAATCATTTGGCTGAGTTTTCAGAGTTTTAATGACGTTTTCTGTCCTTACTTGAAGCTGTTTTGGTGCTTTCTAAATTGATTGTTATGACAAATCATATTTGTTCAAAATTGCTCAGTATTTTCTGCCAAAACTGCTGATGCTTCATTTTGGGCAAAGAAATAACAGCAACTCCAAAAACACAGACACACACACAGTGTGATCCCATATACATGAACATTTTTGGAGGACTTATTGGCTAATTTATTATTTGCTGTTACTTGAACCTGAAAAGATTGTCATGAAAAAAATCTAATGTTTATCTAGCTTTATAATTGAGGACACATTTGTATGTCACTCTAGTGTTTTGGATACAGTTTGGATGTTTGTTGGCATCATTTAGGTGGTATAATACAATGCATTGAGTTTGACAAGTAAAAGTACTCTGAGATAATTGCTTTCAGATCTGATAGCTCCTCGTACTCTTGATTGTGTGTAATCCAGTTTAATGGAGTGTTGCTAGTATAAAATCCATTTGCTTTCAATGATTTAAATTCTTATAAACTATACATTAGCATTTAGAATAAATATATATCATTCATTTGATAAAGTAGACTGCTAATGATAAGTGGCAAGGTACCTCGGATAAGATCAAAAAGAAAATATTGACCAATATTTAACAGCAGCGCCCAAAGTAAATGCACATTTTTAAAGAGAAGTCAGAAAAAGAACTGTTTGATTCTCTGAATATGGAGGTGGTTATTAGAAGATAATGGCTGAAATGTTATATGTAAAGAAAGTGAGAGATGAGACCATTTCTTGGATAGCCTTAACCTTAAGAAATTCATGTGCATTTTCAGTTCAGTTCAGTTCATTTCAGTTGCTCAGTCGAGTCCGACTCTTTGCGACACCATGAACCAAGCAAGCCAGGCCTCCCTGTCCATTACCAACTCCTGGAGTCCACCAAAACCCATGTCCATCAAGTCAATGACGCCATCCAACCATCTCATCCTCTGTCATCCCCTTCTCCTCCTGCCCTCAATCCCTTCCAGCATCAGGGTCTTTTCCAATGAGTCAGCTCTTTGCATCAGGTGGCCAAAGTATTGGAGTTTCAACTTCAACATCAGTCCTTCCAATGAACACCCAGTTCCAATGAACTGATCTCCTTTAGGATGGACTGGTTGGATCTCCTTGCAGTCCAAAGGACTCTCAAGAATCTTCTCCAGCTCCACAGTTCAAAAGCCTCAGTTCTTCGGTGCTCAGTTTTCTTTATTGTCCAACTCTCACATCTATACATGACCAACTGAAAAACCATAGCCTTGACTGGACGGACCTTTGTTGACAAAGTAATGTCTCTGCTTTTTAATATGCTGTCTAGGTTGGTCATAACTTTCCTTCCAAGGAGTAAGCATCTTTTAATTTCATGGCTGCAGTCACCATCTGCAGTGATTTTGGAGCATCCCAAAATAAAGTCTGACACTGTTTCCACTGTTTCCCCATCTATTTGCCATGAAGTGATGAGACTGGATTCCATGATCTTAATTTTCTAAATGTTGAGCTTTAAGCCAACTTTTTCACTCTCCTCTTTCACTTTCATCAAGAGGCTCTTTAGTTCTTCTTCACTTTCTGCCATAAGGGTGGTGTCATCTGCACATCTGAGATTGTTGATATTTCTCCCAGCAATCTTGATTCCAGCTTGTGCTTCTTCCAGTTCAGTGTTTCTCATGATGTACTCTGTATAGAAGTTAAATAAGCAGGGTGACAATATATAGCCTTNCTCTTTAGTTCTTCTTCACTTTCTGCCATAAGGGTGGTGTCATCTGCACATCTGACGTTGTTGATATTTCTCCCGGCAATCTTGATTCCAGCTTGTGCTTCTTCATCCAGCCCACCATTTCTCATGATGTACTCTGCATATAAATTAAATAAGCAGGGTGACAATATACAGCCTTGATGTACTCCTTTCCCTATTTTGAACCAGTCTGTTGTTCCATGTCCAGTTCTAACTGTTGCTCCATGATACGCATACAGATTTCTCAAGAGGCAAGTCAGATAGTCTGGTATTCCCAGTCCTTTCAGAATTTTCCACATTTTGTGATCCACACAGTCAAAGGCTTTGGCATAGTCAGTAAAGCTGAAATAGATTTTTTTCTGGAATTCTCTTGCTTTTTCCATGATCCAGCAGATGTTGGCAATTTGATCTCTGATTCCTCTCCCTTTTCTAAATTCAACTTGAACATCTGGAAGTTCATGGTTCATGTATTGCTGAAGCCTGGCTTGGAGAGTTGTTAGCATTACTTTGCTGGCATGTGAGATGAGTGCAATTGTGCAGTAGTTTGAGCATTCTTTGGCATTGCCTTTCTTTGGGATTGGAATGAAAACTGACCTTTTCCAGTCCTGTGGCCACTGCTGAGTTTTCCAAATTTGCTGGCATATTGAGTGCAGCACTTTCACAGCATCGTATTTCAGGATTTGAAACAGTTCAACTGGAATTCCATCACCTCCACTAGCTTTGTTATTCATGTATTGCTGAAGCCTGGCTTGGAGAGTTGTTAGCATTACTTTGCTGGCATGTGAGATGAGTGCAATTGTGCAGTAGTTTGAGCATTCTTTGGCATTGCCTTTCTTTGGGATTGGAATGAAAACTGACCTTCTCCAGTCCTGTGGCCACTGCTGAGTTTTCCAAATTTGCTGGCATATTGAGTGCAGCACTTTCACAGCATCATCTTTCAGGATTTGAAATAGCTCAACTGGAATTTCATCACCTCCAGTAGCTTTGTTCATAGTGATGCTGCTTAAGGCCCACTTGACCTCACATTCCAGGATGCATTTTGAGGTGAGATATATTTACAAATATTTCGTTAACATCATATAACATTCTATATATTATCATCTACTACATTTTACAATACCTGTGTATATATACATATCTATATCTAATTATGATTATTGTACATATTTTATATATATATATATATATATATATATTCTATCTATCTCTTTGAATAGGAGGATAGGGATCTTTAATCCCTACCTCACCAACTGTATGTGATCCCTTTTAAAAATTTAGTCCAATGCCTTGAGACTTTCCAATGCTTCTTTGAATCTGTCACACATATGCATATGGTGTTCATATGTAGAATTAGGACATCATTTTCTCTGATTATCTTCCTCATCAAGGTTTCCAAAACTTCTTTCCCTATTTCTGCTAGCAAAAAAAGGAAAATTCTATGTTTAATGGTTTTAATTTACCATACTGCTTCATAACTTTGGCTCAATCTCTGAGAAAATCCTTTAAAAGAAAATATTGGAAACACACTTTGGCAACGACTGGTCTGAGTTTTGACTTCCTCAACAATATGCCTATTTTATACAATAGATTTCTTAGGAATTTACCTTTCATAAAAAATAAAGTTGCTTATTTTATCCATGAAATTTCAGCATTATAATCAGAAAAAAATCTATCATGAGGAAACAAAACTGCTAATACAGAGGTGGAAACACAGTATATATATATATATATATTTTAAAAAATCATGTGAGAACATTTAGTTTATAATATAATTCTTGAAGTTAAATAGCTAGATATCTAGGATGGACCTTTACCGTTTTTTTTCTCCCTAGAAGAATACTGAATTATTTTTTATTCCCCTCAACACTATGTGCAGTTTATATTTTCCTATGTTTTCCCCAATACTTGATATTAGCACACTTTATCATTATTGCCAGTTTAAAAGGAAACCAGGAACCTAGATTTGCTTTACGTTGTGTATCTTGTTAACAAATGATGTTGGTGCTCATCTTTTTATATTGGTGTTTAGAAAATTATCTGATCATATCATTCTGTTCTTTGTATCAGTGGAAATCTCTGACATTCAGAACTTAGTGGATAGTATTTCTCAATGCACAAAAAATTATCATTAATGTTGTGTGTAAGATCTTTCCCCTTTTTTATTTTTTCTTATTTTTATTATCATTATTCTTTTGGTCCCTGGATATTTCTTGTCATTTTCTAGTTTGATTTTTCAGGGATCTCATTCTGATGTTTGGTAAAGGAAGTTAAGTATGGGTATTTTATTAAAACATATATAATGCAGTTTTGTTAAGTATATATTTAAATGTATGTAAACAGTATTGTTATAGCTCTCAATGATTTTCTAATTTTTTTGAGTCAAGTCAGAAATTTCAAAATGTATCAATGATGCTATATGTACCTTTAGTTTGTTGCATTTGACTGTTGCATTGTATTCCACTGTAAGTCACATCATACTTTACTGATGAAATATTCTGGGAATGAATACCTAAATTATCTCACTTTCTGCTAGCAGTATGCTTATTCATTTATCTAATTACTGACAAACTGTTCTCAAGAATAATGGCTTAAGTTTATACTCTTGTATAATAATATAATTTTTCTATCTTATTTACTTGATTTTGCTTTTCTTTCTCCTATGACAATCAATATGTCTCCTGAGAATGAAGTCATTATTTTACTTTGCTTCATTTACCTTTGCTTCCATAGCACTTACCCCATAGCATCAGAAATATACAAGATACTCAGTAGACACTTTTAGAAAGACTAAATAAATGTAATTTCTGGTTAAAATTTGTGCATTTGTTATTGTTTTTCAAAATTTGCAAGATCATTTCCTCTAAAATTATGAACTTAATCCTAGAACTATAATAAAATTTTCAAGATTAACTAATCTTCTGAGAATAAATATATTTTCATCTAAAGAACCATGGTGACACTAAATTCAGGGAAAGGTGTAGAACAACAGGAACTCTCATTGCTTGTGGGAATGCAGCTGTTTTGGAAGATAATTTGTCAGTCTTACCATTACAACAATCTTACCATTACAAAACGGTCATTATGCTCCTTGGTATTTCATTAAAAGAGTTGAAAACTTAGTTCCATATGAAAATTTGCACATAGATTTTAGAATCTTCTTCATATTTGACAAAAATTGGAAGCAACTAAGATGTCCCTCAATAGGTGAATTAATTAATAAATTTTGGTACATGACAATGGAGTACTATTCAAAACTGAACAACAAAAATATGAGCTGTCAAGCCATGACAAAAAAGGGCATGGAGGAAGTAGGAATGAACATTATTGAGTAAATGAAGCCAATCTGAAAAAGCCACATACTGTATGATTTCAAGTATACAACATTCTTGTTGTTTGGTTGTTAAGTCATGTCTGACTCTTTTGCTACTCTATGGAATGTATCCCACTAGACTTCTTGTCTACCCAGACAAGAATACTGGAGTGGGGAGCCATTCCCTTCTCCAGGGGATCTTCCTGACCCAGAGATCAAGCCCATGCCTCTTGCATTGATAGGTGGACTTTTTGTCACTGAACCACCAGGGAAGCCCATACGACATTCTAGAAAAGGCAAAATTACAAAGATCAGAGGTTCGCCAGGGGTTGGAGGGGTAGGGAAGAATAGGTGGGGCACAGTAATTTCAGGAGCAGTGAAAAATACTCTGTATGATGGTGGATACATGTCATTATATATTTGTGCAAATCCACAGAATGTACAACACTGAGGATGAACTCTAAGGTTAAACTCTGGACTTTGGGTGCTTATGACATGTTCATGAAGGTTTATCAGTTGTAAAAAATCTCCACTCTGATGGAGGATATTGATAATGAGGGAAGCTATGAAAGTTTGGGGCCAGGCAGACTATGGATAATATCTGTACCTTCCTCCCAATTTTGCTATGAGCCTTAAACTCTCTAAATAGTAAAGTCATAAAATAGTAGGCTTCAATAAAAGAAACCAGATTTCTCTTTCTGAATTTCTTCACTCTGTATAACTGGCACTAGATTATGGAATTTAGAAAAATGATACTGATGAACCTATTTGTAGGCCAGCAACTTCCCTGGTGGCTCAGATGGTAAAGCGTCTGCCTACAATGTGGCAGACCTGGGTTCGATCTCTGGGTTGGGAAGACCCTCTGGAGAAGGAAATGGCAACCCACTGCAGTACTCTTGCCTGGAAAATCCCATGGACGGAGGAGCCTGGTAGGCTACAATCTATGGGGTCACAAAGAGTCGGACACGACTGAGCAACTTTACCTCACCTCACCTCAGTAGAAACTCAGAAACAGAGAACAGACTTTTGAACACAGTGGGGGAAATACAGGGTGGGTCGAATTGAAAGAGTAACACTGAAATATACGCATTACTATGCGTAAAACAGATAGCTAGGTTGCTATGTTGTGTTGGTTGATTCATGTTGCTGTATGGCAGAGACCAACAGAACATTGTAAAGCAATTATCCTCCAATTAAAAATAAATTAAAAAAAAAAGAAACCAGGTTTCCAAAAAATAAAATTTAGAAGAATGCAAACATGAGAAATTTTTCTAAACCTATTTACTATGAAATTCCTTAATATGTTTTCCTAAGTAGTTTAAGAGAATGTTGAATACACGTAACTACCTTTTTGGTGGAGTAGTTGAGAACTGAAGAAACAAGCCATTGATGATAGCTACTGCTGATGAAAATTTAATGAGATATAAAGTTGAAATTACTGTTGACATTTAAATTAGCAGACAAAATACCTTTATTTACAAAAAAATCTTTACTCACTAATTGCAAACATATATGGAATAAAGTGGGATAAGTTGTCATATAATACTGAAACAGCTTGTTCTCTGTATCCAAGAGCGTCTCTGGGTTATCCTGGGGAGCCATCAACACTGCAGGCTGCTGGCATCAGTGTTGTTGATTTAAATGAGCACAGATGTCTGGGGTTGAACATTATTTTCTTTTTTTGTTTTTAATATAAATTCATTTATTTTAATTAGAGGCTAATTGCTTTACAATATTGTATTGGTTTTGCCATATATTGACATGAATCTGCCACAGGTATACATGTGTTCCCCATCCTGAACACCCTCCCACCTCCCTCCCTATCCCATCCCTCTGGGTCAATCCAGTGCACCAGACCCAAGCATCCTATATCATTCATCAAACATGGACTGCCGATTTGTTTCACATATGATAATGTACATGTTTCCATACCACTCTCCCCCACCCTCTCCCTCTCCCACAGAGTCCAAAAGACTGCTCTATACATCTGTGTCTCTTTTGCTGTCTCGCATACAGGGTTATCATTACCATCTTTCTAAACTCCATATAGATGTGTTATTACTCTGTATTGGTGTTTTTCTTTCTGGCTTACTTCACTCTGTATGACAGGTTGCAGTTTCATCCACCTCATTAGAACTAATTCAAATGTATTCTTTTTAATGGCTGAGTAAAGAAACAGTGTCAGACTTTGTTTTTTTGGGCTCCAAAATCACTGCAGATGGTGACTGCAGCCATGAAATTGAAAGGCGCTTGCTCCTTGGAAGAAAAGTTATGACCAACCTAGATAGTATATTCAAAAGCAGAGACATTACTTTGCCGACTAAGGTCCGTCTAGTCAAGGCTATGGTTTTTCCTGTGGTCATGTATGGATGTCAGAGTTGGACTGTGAAGAAGGCTGAGTGCAGAAGAATTGATGCTTTCAAACTGTGGTGTTGGAGAAAACTCTTGAGAGTCCCTTGGACTGCAAGGAGATCCAACCAGTCCACTCTGAAGGAGATCAACCCTGGGATTTCTTTGGAAGGAATGATGCTAAAACTGAAGCTCCAGTACTTTGGCCACCTTATGGGAAGAGTGACTCATTGGAAAAGACCGTGATGCTGGGAGGGATTGGGGGCAGGAGGAGAAGGGGACGACCGAGGATGAGATGGCTGGATGGCATCATGGACTCGATGGATGTGAGTCTGAGTGAACTCCGGGAGTTGGTGATGGACAGGGAGGCCTGGCGTGGGGCGATTCATGGGGTCGCAAAGAGTCGGACACGACTGCGCGACTGAACTGAACTGAACTGAATGTTTTGTTGACTTGGGTATGCTCAGTTCTGTCTGACTCTTTGCGACCCTTTGCACTGTAGCCCGCCAGGCTCCTCTGTCCCTGGGACTTTTGCAAGCAAGAACAATGGAGTGGGTCGCCATTTCCTCTTCTAGGGGATCTTCCCCATCCAGGAATCAAACTTGTGTCTCTTGCATCGCATACATTGCTGGCAGATTCTCCAGGTGTCGCCAGGAGTAAAAAATCTGCCTGCCAGTGAAGGAAACTGAGTTCGATCCCTGGGTCAGGAAGATCCCCTGGAGTGGGAAATTGTAGTCTTCAAGTATTCTTGCCTGGATGATTCAATGGATGAGGAGCCTGAAATGCTACAGTTCAAAGGGTCACAAAGAGTCAGACACGACTGAGCACACATTCACTGCACACTAATGTTTTGTTCCTGTTCAGCATCCCTTTCAGGATAATGTATTACATTAATTCATCATGCTTCCTTAGTTTCTCTTGGGTAGAAGAGTCTCTCAGGCTTTCCTTGTTTCTGGTAACCTTGAGAGTTTTGAAGAATACTTATCAAGATTGTGTAGAATCTTCAGTTTATATTGGTTGGATGTTTTCCTCATAATTAGAATAGTATTATAGGTTTTGAAGTGAAAGACAAGGTTAAAGTGACATTCTCATCACATCATATTAACTACCTGTTTTCTCTATGACATTGCTTTTGATGTTAATCTTCAATACTTGACTGAGGTGGTATTTGTCAGTTTTCTTTACTGTGAAGTTTTTCTTTTTTCTTCCAACGCTCTGTAAGGAAGCTGTTGTACACAACCCACATTAAGAAGTGAAGAGTCATGCTTCACCTTCTTCATGTGTGGTATATATTATTATTATTTATAATTAATTTGTATAATGAATTTGGCCTATCTTCCTTCCTTTATTCCTTTCTTCATCAGGCCAGACTCACAGTTATTTATTTTAATCTTCAAGCTATAATTTAATATACTTTACTTATTTTTTCCTCAAATTGCTTCAGCGTTAGCCACTGAAGGATGTTTCAGTTGGCTCCTTTGTCTCTAACAACCATATTATTATGCTTTTTTAAAAGGTACTTTCTTACTTTTTGGTGTTATGAGATACTCTAGCCTTAATCTGTGTACTTCCTACCCTGGTACTAGAATCAATCATTTCTCCAAGGACCTCTGGTTCTGTTTGCTGGTTAATGGTATTAGAAATTTGGATTTGGGTGCTAACTGTGTTCCTTGTTACTGGAATTACTTTGCTTCTTCCTGACACAGGAAGGAGATATGTGTGTGTATAATAACTTTAGTGTATACACATTTCTGTATTTCTTTTTGTATTCCTCTGTATCTGTATCAAACTGAACATGAATTCTTACTGATGTCCAACTCCAGTTAATTATCATATGAATGATTTCAGCCTCCTTCCTTTGTATATTTGTGAAATCCACTTGAATAATGAAAAATGTTATCCCACGTTCTGTTACTAATTTACTTAATTGTTCAGTTCTAGGACACATGTATGGCAATATCAGAATTGTTAACCCCTATGTTCATGGGAGACAACTATAGCAAAGTACAATGCCTATAGTCAAAATGGTTTCTTTGACTTTAGTTTTACAGAACCTATTCATTTCCGAAGTTGGGTAATTCAGCAATTGTTCCCCCTTGTCTTCTTCAGTGGGATTGTTTCATATACTTGCAATACTGTGCAATATTTTGCCACATTTGCATTCTATTCTGGAATTTAGAATCCTCTGTTTTTTTTTTCTTTTTTAACTTTTTTTAAATGGCATATGTTAAGGTTGAATTTTTTTGTAGTATTATGTATCCACTATTGAGTATCTTTCAAAATAGCTTTGTTTTTATGGTTGTTCAGTCACTAAGTCCTGTCTGACTCTTTGCAATCCCCTGAACTGCAGCATGCCAAGCATCCCTGGCCTTCACTATCTCCCAGAGTTTGCCCAAGTTCATGCCCATTGAACTTGAATGCTAGCCAATCGTCTCATTATCTGCCACCATCTTCTTTGCCTTCAGTGTATCCCAGCTTCAGGGTCTTTTCCAATGAGTCAGAATAGCTTTACTGTCTTAAAAAATATGCTTGATCTATTCAACCCTTTCCCTTCTCTTGTACTGATGGTAAACACTAGACTATTTATTGTGTCTTTAGTTTTGTCTTTTCAGAAAGTTATATTATGCAGTATGTGGACTTTCATAATGGTTTCTTTCTTTCACAAAGAAATATTAATCTGAAATTCATCTATGTTTTTTATTTCTTCATAGCTTATTTCTTTTTAATTCTGAAAAAAATTCTATTAGGTAGATGTATCACATTTGGTTTATATATTCACCTTTAAACAGGATCTTGTCAATTATGGATAAAGTTGTTATAAACACACATGGGCAGGTTTTAAAATCAGTTTGGTAAATATCTAGGTTCAACTAAGTATGTGTTTTATTTTAAAAATATGACCAAAAGGATTGGGGATGTTCTCATGAGATATATCAAGCGATATACTGTTAGGTCATAAAAAAGATATTTGTAGGGTAAAATAAAATAAGCTGAAATCATGGTTTCTATGTCATATAGAAATATTAGTAGAGAAAAATAAATTGGTATTATTTTATGTTCTTGGCATGTTGCCCAAACTTCAAAATATCATTGCATTTTTCATTTTCTATAGAAAAAATTAAATCCACAATGTTTTTTAGAGAGTACAATGAATACTAAATCCTTGGTTAGAATAAAAGAATATTGTTTAGAATAAAGGCAGAAATGAAGTGGTTTTTGAATGAAATTAGTGAATTTAAGATATAATGCTCAAGAAAAATATTAATAATGCTTAAGACAATATGCAATTTATATGGAAAGCTTGATGTAGAGGTCAGTATTTTTTTCAGAGTGTATCTAATTAAATATTCTACTCTGTATTAAATGCTTAATTTTTATTTATATGGGTAATAATAAGCATTATTTTCAGAGAAGACTTCATTTACAGAAAAAAATGAAGTGAAAAATTACATTTATATAATAAGAGCTTCAAATGATTACCATGACCAAATTGTTGGTTGAACTATATAAAGTGAGTTTTCTTGAAAATGCAATGCATTCTAGGTCCCAGAAACTCATCGTGGGCATATTATATTGATTTTTATGGATCTGGTCATTAATTTTTATAATTTATCTAGTGAAAATATATTTAATAGTATATCAATGAGAGGACATACGTGGAAAAAGATTTGATATGACAGCATTTTTAGCTAAGTTAATCATACAACTCTTGAAAAGGTCTTCAGATTTAAAGATAAGAAATTTATAAAATACAGCTTGCTAAAGTGCAAATTCAGTTCAGTTCAGTTCAATTCAGTCACTCAGTCGTGTCTGATTCTGCCAATTACCAAAACAAAATTAAAATGAGGATAAATTCTATAGATAGTTTCTGAAATTGTGAATTGCAGTGGTGCACATAAGTGATTTTTTTCAGATAAATATCATTTCTCCTTCATACTCAAACAAATTGAAGGCATTTTAATGTTACAATTGAAATATAAAGTGAATTATGCATCCCCATGTCCCCTTCATCATAGCTTATATAACATTTTCTTGATGACTTTGTTCCTTTGTTATGAGCATTGATAGCTCAGTAGGTAAAGAATCCGCCAGCAATGCGGGAGACCCCAGTTCGATTCCTGGGTCCAGACCACCTCCTGGAGAAGGGATAGGCTACCCACTCCAGTGTTTTCAGGTTTCCCTTGTGGCTCAGCTGGTAAAGAATCTGTCCGCAATGAGGGAGACCTGTGTTTGATCCCTGGGTTGGGAAAATCCCCTGGAAAAGGGAAAGGTTACCCACTCCCATATTCTGGCCTGGAGAATTCCATGGATTTATAGTCCAAGGGGTCACAAAGATTCAGACACAACTGAGTGGCTTTCACTATGAGTATTACTCCATAAGTCTGAAAAACAAGGATGCCCATGGTGATCTCTTGGTATTTGCAACCATCAATAATAGGCTCTACCTTTATGGTCTCTATATGTCATCATTTGTTTTTCACATTCTTTCTCTTCTGTTATACATTGCTGGTTTCAGAATTTTGGCTTCTTAAGATCTGCTGCTTCACTTTACATGTAATTGTTAAGTGATTGTGTTCAGCTTTCACATTTCAGTTTGGAAGCTATGCTCTAGGTATTTAATCTGAAAAGCATAAATCTGAAAGAGTAAATAAGGCATTGCAGGCACCCGTGATGAGACTCATAAATGATATCTTACAAATACATTTTCAATATTTCAATGATAAATGTTGGTAGCAGTTTTAATCTATATATCAACTGTTAGTAAATCAGAAGCCTTCTGTTTATTTCCTTTTTTCTTTTTTAAGAGAATGCATACTTCCAAATATCTTGGAAGATTAATAGTTTTATAGGAACTTTTGCAACTTGTACAGTATTTCCCTGACTTCACTTTTGGAAAAAAAAATCATTTTGGAAGTTTATCACTCATTTTATTATTCTGCTAGTATTTAATGCTGACCGATTCTTGAACTCTGGGTTACTATGGCCAGAGCAGCTAGATCATGTATTAAAAGTTATTTTTTATGACACTTATACTATCTAAATGGTGCTATTGATTAAACTGGATCATCTATTAAATTATATGTCAGGTCTCACATAACTAGGATTAAAAAGCTGAGCTTGATTTCTGAGTTTAGATTGCCACTAACAGATTATTCTCCCTTAAAGATACCTGATATTTGCAGAAGAAAGTCTTGCTCTCAAAATATATGTTACAATAATTTATAAATAAAATCTAAAAGATTAAACCCAAACATATGCCATCAGCTATTTATTATCTAAGTGAGGTCCCTGACAAGATTCAGTTTAAGTATCATCTCCTCTATCTCTCCGTTTTTGAAAGGGCCCTTTACCTATAGTCCCAGAGTTCTTTCTTTTAGCTTTTTCCTAACCATGTTTTAATTGTCTTGTTTACACTTTACTTTATTTTACTTTTACTAACCTGTCTTCTAGCTTTTAAGATTCCTGCAAGCAGAATCTCACTTTTGTATTTCCAGCTTTTAAGATTCCTGCAAGCAGAATCTCACTTTTGTATTTCCAGCAACTGGTCTAATATCTATCTTATAGTTAGCCCTCATAGTTAATAGTTTTTATCTGAACTGAACCTAAGATTATCAGATTTATTTATTACTTTAGAAAGCTTTGTTCTTGTCTCTCAATAAACTCCTATTAGAGAAAGATGAAAAACACACATACAGAAAATATACAAGAAATATGCTATATATGGAGAGAAATATTTCATAGATAACAAAGTTAATGTAAATAATAGGTATCCATGTATAACTCATAAATATAATAATCATTTATTTGATTTCCCTATGTCCCATCAAAAATTGAAGTAGAACACACAATGAGGTAGAACACAACCAAGAGCTCATATTATTGCTGTAATCAATGACAATCTAACATTCCAATAAATTTATCTCATTTTTTGCAAAATTAGTGTAAAGTCAATGTTATTTTAGTTACAGAAGTTATGACATATAAAGGCAATGCATTTTTAGAGGAATTAACATTGAACTAAATTCTGCTGTATTGGTTTTTCAGAATATACAATGTTTTAGCCTTGTATATTTCAGAATATACAAGGCTAAAACAAAATAAAATAACATATAATACACTCTGCATTTCAGAAATTCTACTTTTTCTTATCTGGTAAAATATCTTTAGAAGTCATTTTGGACACAACATCTGTGTCAGCAATAAATAGTAGATTGACCCTTTTTATCCCTGGCAGTGAAAATAATTTGATGGATTGCACTGAATGAAGCATTTTATGTTTATTAAAATTATAAACATAAATATTTATTTTATTATAATATTTATAAAACTTATAAATATATTAAGAATTTATACAATATATTTAATTTTGCATAAATTATATTTTCATATCTTTTGTCATTTTAATTGACACAATACTTTCTTTGTTGTTGTTCAGTCTTTCAGTCATGTCTGACTCTGTGGCTCCATGAATTGCAGCATGCCAGACTTCCCTGTCCTTTACCATCTCCTAGAGTTTGCTCACAATCATGTCCAATGAGTTGATGATGTCATCCAACCATCTTATCCTCTTCTTACCGGCTTAAATAATATAGGCCTTAACATTGGCTATAAATATATATTGGTGGGCTTTATTTTTAATTTAATGCGCTCTTTTCTTCATGTTTATGAGTAATTTATTAGTATTTTCCATCAGACTTTGTGGAATTTTAACTCAACAATAATTTTGTTGCATTAATATTTTGTCAGTCACCTGAAATAACTTGGTCTTAGATTAGATATTGGTACATTCATTATTTTAACTATTGCAACATTAATATATTTTTGTCTTTAGTTAGAACTTTAAAAAAAAGAAATGCCTAAAAAGTTGTAGATATAAGGACCTTGATAATCTGTGAAAAGTAATGTTGGCAAGTATAATAGCCACTCTTTTTAATGTGTGCCTAGCCAATGATGGACAAGGGAGCCTGGTAAGCTGCAGTCCATGGGGTCGCTAAGAGTCGGACATGACCTAGTGGCTTCACTTTCACTCTTCACTTTCATGCATTGGAGAAGGAAATGGCAACCCACTTCAGTGTTCTTGCCTGGAGAATCGCAGGGACGGGAGAGCCTGGGGAGCTGCCATCTACGGGATTGCACAGAGTCGGACATGGTTGACGCGATTTAGCAGCAGCAGAAGCAGCAGCCCATGATGACCCCCTTCTCTTAAAACATTACCACCTCCTACCACTTCCTCCACTGTTGGTCCTTGTCAGTCAGGTTTGTATTACATGCTCCTGTGTATAGATAAAGATTGGACTAGGCTCTTTTCCTGAAATTAACTTATTTAGCTAGTTTGGCTGTATACCGACCATCTTTGATTTATATGCCAAGTGCATTGCAAATAAAAAGGATGGAGCAGGGATGTCTAGAGAAGCTGGGGAATGGGGAGAAGAAAAAGGAGAAAAATAGAAGTACCCATAACTTGGTTCTTGATATTTTGGTGTTCTCTAGTTTCTTATTCCTGTTTCTCTCAGGGCATGTCAGCCTAGGTACTTTGAATAATTTCTTATTGTCTAACTGAAAAATCCTACTTACTCAATGATTCTAACAGGAAAAGGCTTTGACAAAGACATTAAGGATGACCAGGATACTGTCCTCCCAAACAAACAAATATTCTGTATATTTTCATATGTTGCTTTGTGCTTCACTCTGAGAATTTTTTGTATTCTTTTCTCTGAAGTTTGTTGTAAACTCTGTGTGTGGGTTTCTGCCGGAGTCCAGCTCCAGCAGCCAGGGAATCATCCTGAAGAGATGAGCAGTGTCAGCAGAAAATGATGCAGCCTCTGACTCAAGGTGCAGGACTGCATGTTTATTTCAAACATCAGGTTTTCTTTTATACTTTGACAAAAACATTAGGTCAGAGGTTTTACTTTTTCAGCTCCCCCTCACCCAGATTTAATGTCTCCATAAATCATTGTTGCCCTTCAACCAGAGTTACATTGTAACTCATGCATATGTCTGGTCTGCATACCACATCCCTCAGTTTATTTCTTACCTTTCTAAATCCTGCTTGCCTCTAGTATCCTAGGCTCACTATCTCCTAAAAAGGCTCCTAGCTATTCTTAATTATTCCTAAACCTTAAAGCCTAGTAGGTTACAGTCCACGGGGTCGCAAAGAGTCGGACACGACTGAGCGACTTCACCTCACCTCACCTAAGCTCAGCAAACTTCCTTTGCCAAAATCATTCCCCTCACAAACAGGTTTCAGATAACAATCCTTCCCATGGCTTCAAGCTGCAGCCTATGTGCTACCATCCTGGAACATTCTTTGTAAAGATCCTTGAACAAATGTCAATGGTTACTTTATAGATTATTTTCTGGGCACAACTGCAGAAGGCTTTGTGCATTCTCATGCTTCTCCAAGAACAATAAGCACCTTAACATTCTTTCCAGGTAACTCAACTGAAGAAAGGAAAAAACAAGTCAGAATCACAAGACCTAACTCCTTCCCAGGACCGTGCCTGCGGGATGAGGAGGGGGTTGGGGGTTGGGGCCATGCCTCCATTTTGTCAGTAATGCCTAATGCTGCTCCTGACAGGCTTCCATTTTAAGTTAGCATTTCTGAAGATGATAAAATAATTTAAAGTCACAATATAAGAAAATAAAATAGAGATAGATATATTCTAGACACAAGTGGGCAATTCTTTGGGTCAGAAATCATATCAGTTTGAAAAGACTGGTAATATTCTTCCTGTGTGAAAATATAACCACTAACCTTAAAAATAGTTCAACTAATGGGTGGATGCAGAAAAGGCCGACTCACAAATTTTATTACATCAACTAATATATAATACTATTATATATTATAATAAGTGTTCAGTAAATTTTAGCTAAATGAATTGGTAAATGCATGAATTCAAGTAACTGATGTAGGCAGAATCTAGTAAAGAGAGAGAAATTAGTTTGACTCAAGTTATAGAAAATGTATGGTATTGCATAACTTTTCAGATAAGAAACTTCATTTATTAAATTGCTTGAACTATCTAGTATATTTGCTCCAGATATATTTTCTTTAGGTTCAATTGCTTCTTATGTGTCTGTAATACTTTGATATAGGTATTTTATTTTATCAATTTCATTTAGAACAAACAATAACTTACTTTCTTATTTATCTTCATTAAGTATATGTCACTAATTTTGCTAACTTTTGAACATTATAATATAATTATATAACTGATTATTTTATATATTTATTAATGTTATAATTTATAACTTTATTCTTAACACTACTAAATGATTAATTAACTCTGCTGAACCAGAAACTTTAGAATATGATGAAGAAGTCTAATGCAGTGATTGTACTTCCCAAATTTGTGTTCAACATGTATTTAGAGGCTTCAATTTTATCTTAAACCATGTGTCAAAGGAATCCTGATTAGATGGTTTTGGTTTTCTTATTGTTTATAAAAGCTAAACATATGCAGTAAGAGTATCTATCTTTCACTAGGCTTCATCATGAAAAAAAAAAAGAAAAACGATTTTGATAATTTTATAAGAATGTCACATAAATTAGCTATTCAGAGGTTTAAGCTTCAAATATCAAATCAATAGCCATTACTCATATTGTAGAAGAATGTCAGCATTGCAATTGTGATCATTTCTTAAATGAAGGTTTTCTGGCTATCCTTATAGGGAGATTTTTAAAACAAAGATTTCAACAAATAGTCTTCTGAATTATTCAATTCTGATCTACACAAAGGTTCAGGAAAACTCCAACACCAATGGGACCTAATTAGATTTTATTGTGATTATTGAATTAGCAGCTTTTACTTCAGGTGTTAACCATGGAACGGAGACAAGGCTCTCTTTTCACAAAATCAGGGAAACACATAGAGCACATTTTTTTCAAAGAATTTCCATGTGTTTAGACCTATCAATTGATTTAGAATGGAGTGTGGTATCCCCACATCCCTGCTTAGAGAGTCAAGATATGGGGTAAAAAGTCTACTACTAGGGAATACAAGAACATCATACCTTAAAGGAGTGTTATGTTAAAGAACATTTATGTAGAACAAGATCACTGGCCACTGGATAATTATAAGGCATCATATTTAAAATAAAACTCAGAGTTTAGGGAAAGTTGCCTCAGAAGTCTATAAAATATTCAGTGTGTGTTGTATGGATTTAGGGCAAATTTGCTTTGCATTGTGCAATCGGTCAGTTGTGCCAACACTTTGCAACCCCATGGACTAGCCAGGCTTCGCTGTCCTTCACCATCTCCCCAAGCTTGCTCAAATTCATGTCCATTGAGTCAATGATGCCATCCAGTCATCCCCTTCTCTTCCTGCCTTCAATATTTCCCAGGATCAGGGTCTTCACATCAGTCTTCACATGAGCCAAAGTATTGGAGCTTCAGTCCTTCCAATGAATATTCAGGGCTGATTTCTTTTATTTTATGGTTGACGGTTTGAAAGGGCAGAGTTCAGTTCAGTTCAGTTGCTCAGTCGTGTCCGACTCTTTGCGACCCCATGAATCGCAGCATACCAGGCCTCGCTGTCCATCACCAACTCCCAGAGTTCACTCAAACTCAAGTCCATTGAGGCAGTGATGCCATCCAGCCATCTCATCCTCTGTCGTCCCCTTCTTCTCCTGCCCCCAATCCCTCCCAGTGTCAGAGTCTTTTCCAGTGAGACAAGTCTTCGCATGAGGTGGCCAAAGTACTGGAGTTTTCAGCTTTAGCATCATTCCTTCCAAAGAAATCCCAGGGTTGATCTCCTTCAGAATGGACTGGTTGGATCTCCTTGCAGTCCAAGGGACTCTCAAGAGTCTTCTCCAACACCACAGTTCAAAAGCATCAATTCTTCAGTGCTCAGCTTTCTTCACAGTCCAACTCTCACATCCATACATGACCACAGGAAAAACCATAGCCTTGACTAGACGGACCTTCGTTGGCCAAGTAATATCTCCACTCTTTAATATGCTATCTAGTTTGGTCATGGAGAAGGCAATGGCACCCCACTCCAGTACTCTTGCCTGGAAAATCCCATGGAAGGAGGAGCCTGGAAGGCTGCAGTCCATGAGGTCTCTAAGGGTCCGACACGACTGAGCAACTTCACTTTCACTTTTTGCTTTCATGCATTGGAGAAGGAAATGGCAACCCACTCCAGTGTTCTTGCCTGGAGAATCCCAGGGACAGTGGAGCCTGGTGGGCTGCTGTGTATGGTGTCGCTCAGAGTTGGACATGACTGAAGCCACTTAGCAGCAGCAGCAGCAGGTTGGTCATAACTTTCCTTCCAAGGAGTAAGCATCTTTTAATTTCATGGCTTTAAAAAAAATGTCATGGCAGAGTTAACCCAGTGTAATTTTGCAGTAAAAAGCACTTTTTGACACTTTCATTCACTTATTTATGAATTTACTGTTCAAGCATTATAGTCTGTGTTATGTAAATGAGTTTTAAGCAGTTTATAAACACCTGCATATGTAACCCTTCCTATTTCCTCTGAGTCTCTATTAGAAATGTCTAATGTTAAAAAAAAAAAAAAGAAAAAGAAAAAAAGAAAAACTTCGAGAAAGAAATGACAACCCACTCAGTATTCTTGCCTGGGAAAGCCCATGTGCAGAGGAGGCTGTTGGGCTACAGTCCATGGAGTTGCAAAGAGTCGGACAGGACTTAACGATTAAAACAAAGCAATGTAAGCGAAAATAGTGAATGCTGTAGACCTTACTTTGACTAGTGAAATTTGTATTTTTTGTTTTAAATTTGAAACTCTTTAATGTTTCTCTTAAAAAAAAAAAAACCCAGATTAGAAGAAAACACTTAACTATTAGTAAAATTATAGTGGTTAAAAATGATTTAAAAGATTGCTTTTAAAGACAAAAATGTAATATAGCTATTAAAAACATGCTACAGCTATACTTGGAAACTTTAGTTTGGATAAATAGTTTAAACATTAAAATGTAACCATATAGAGGAACTGATACTATAAAAAAAAAGAGTAAGATTTTCTATTTTTACTACTTTTCCATTTTAAAATTTCTACTTTTGAAGGTTTTTATACCATAATTTTTTGGCTATGTAGGCTTTGGTGATCATAAATCAAGTGAAAATAATTAGATGAAGATAAAAGATAAAAATGCTTTTTAAAGTAATGACTGAACTTTATTTGTAATTGACCAAAATAAAGTATTTAAAAATATTGGTGATGGATTTTTTCCTATACCATATATATTTTATGACCACTCATATCCAAAGTGAAAAACAATATAGACTCCTTATTGTAAAATTTAAAAATAACAAAAATAAGTTTAGACACTATTTTTATTTATGAAAAATCCAAAATTGGAATGGTATTAGGCTTTAGGTATGAGTATAGTGGTATGAGTTATTAAAGTAATTCATGAACATAATAATGTTAACTTTTTAAAGACTGAGACGATGCAGTGAAAATAGTTGAGAATTTTTGACTGACCAAATTTATATTCTAGTTGTGTGTGTGTGTGTATATATAATATATATATAAAATTTCAAGAGGGAGTTTTTAAATCATATTACATGCAGGGTCTTAAAATGTATCAAATATCATAGATAAATGTAGAATATAAACTTCAGTTTGCAATGATTGACATTAAGAGGCTTATCTTAAGATGTGAGCTAGAGTACCCTTGACATTTCATCAAGTGTATCACCAAATAAGGCAGAGATTATTCATAATTGTTTAAAAGAGTTTCTGAAAGAATAAAATTCAAAATAGAGTATTGTGTACAGTTGGAAAGTCAAAAGCACTTTCAAGCTTAGTGTCAAGGTTAATTTCATAATCAAAGTTTAGGGTTAGAAAGGAAAAAATTTTAAAGTGTTGAATAAAATACTTTCCTTTATTGTAACTTGCAGAGAAGACAATGGCACCCCACTCCAGTACTCTTGCCTGGAAAATCCCATGGAAGGAGGAGCCTGGTAGGCTGCAGTCCATGGGATCGCTGAGTCAGACACGACTGAGTGACTTCACTTTCACTTTTCACTTTCATGCATTGGAGAAGGAAATGGCAACCCACTCCAGTATTCTTGCCTGGAGAATCCCAGGGACAGAGGAGCCTGGTGGGCTGTCATCTATGGTGTCACACTGAGTCAGACACAACTGAAGCAACTTAGCAGCATTGTAACTTGAACAAATAATTTAAAATAAAATAATTTTAATTTTAAGAATATTTGTATAATTTAATTATGCATTAAAATCTGTATTGACCCATAATGATATGTTTTAACTTCTATGTATATTTCAATAAATAATAATGTCTTTATGCAGGATTCAACTAATGGGTATTAATGACAGATAGCCTTATACTATGTGACAAGTAATTTATTTAAATTCAAGTATCTAGGAAGGGTGGAGAGGGACTTCTCTTATCCTCTTGATTATACCTTGAACCAGGCTCTCTGTCCCTGAGAGTTCAGGGCGAGGCTTTCTTAGTGACCCACTTCTGCTTCAACTTTAAACAAATATTTCCATATGTCTTTGTCATAACCTGTGAGGGAACAAAATTTTAAGAATATTTGTATAATTTAATTATGCATTAAAATCTGTATTGACCCATAATGATATGTTTTAACTTCTATGTATATTTCAATAAATAATAATGTCTTTATGCAGGATTCAACTAATGGGTATTAATGACAGATAGCCTTATACTATGTGACAAGTAATTTATTTAAATTCAAGTATCTAGGAAGGGTGGAGAGGGACTTCTCTTATCCTCTTGATTATACCTTGAACCAGGCTCTCTGTCCCTGAGAGTTCAGGGCGAGGCTTTCTTAGTGACCCACTTCTGCTTCAACTTTAAACAAATATTTCCATATGTCTTTGTCATAACCTGTGAGGGAACATGTTTTGTTTTCCTCTTCAGCAGTAGGAAGCTTCTAATGGTCTGGGAGCAGGACATTTTCTTACCCCTTCTCTCTGAATAGATGGCTTTTTCAGTTTTTAAAAAAATGTTTTATTTTTTCCCTTCAAAGAGCCAGAATGGATCTTCTCTTTTTGCTGGAGAAACTGGGTTTCCGATGGTTTCATCCAGTGGCTTAGGGCTTTTTGTATAGGGTGCTTTTTCATGTTTATAACCACTTCCTTCCTCCAGGTCTGAACTGTGTCTGAAGTTTACTTTTTTCTTTCCATCTGAAAAACTCAAAAAGGAGATGCCTAGAGAAATTCCTTCAAGAGGGGACAAACTCCTCCCAGAAGTTCTATACTTTCATTTAGCCATTCATTGAGACTTTTAGATGAACTCTTCCCACCTGCTTTTACAGCAGCTCTCTGTTATAGGTAAATCAGTGATCATGTCTTGCCTTTCTTGAGAGGAACTGTCTTTCCTTAGATTTGAATTTCAGTTTAGTTGCCTAGCCTGAGAATTTAACTGTGATAAATTCAAGAAAAGTTGTGATTTTCTTGACTACTCTTCTTGTTATTAGATAGAGGTGACACTGAATCTGCTTTTATATCCTAAATGAAAGATAGAAATCCATCAATTAATTATTAACTGAAATTTTAAAATATAGGAAGACCCAGTTATATGTACTCTGCCACTAATAGTGGAATTTTGTCATTGATGGCCTTCCATGCAAGGGAGGCAGCAGAGTGAAGGGTTTGCCCTAGAGACTGAACCCATAAATTCCTCATGTTCCATTTCATGATTTTTTATTTACTTTCATCACATTACTTATGCATCTCTTCTGAATCTTCTCATTTATAAATAGAATGATAATATAGTTCTTAGGGTTAAATATGGCCAATACATGCATGTATGCTAAGTCACTTCAGTCATGTCTGACTCTGTGCAACTCTATGGACAGCAGCCTGCCATGCTCCTCCATCCACAGGATTCTCTAGGCAAGAATACTGGAGTGGGTTGCCCTTTCCTTCTCCAAATATGGCCAATGGGTTAGTGGGTAAAGAACCTGCCTCCAATGCAGGAGACACAGGAACATCAGTTTGATCCCTGGGTCAAGAAGATCCCCTGGAGTAGGAAAAGGCAACCCATTCCAGTATTCTTGCCTGGAAAATTCCATGGGCAGAGGAGCCTGGCAGGCTACAGTCCATGAGGTCCCAAAGAGCAACTAAGCACACATGCAGATTAAGTAGATGAATGTGTGGAATGATGAGTGCTTCATCACACACATCAACACAAGATGATGAAACACACATCACAAGATGATGAAACAGAAAACCACTATTACCATCTATTTTCAGAAGAATTTTAAAGACTATTATACTTGAAATATCCCTAAATGTTCTGAATTTAGAAAGAAAACTAAAATTTTCTAAAGAAAAAGTTGTTTTCCTTAAAATAAAAATGGGGGACATTTACATAGATTTTCAATAGTCTTATTTTTGTTGTGCTTATGAAGTTGGAATTGCAATTTCTAAGATGAAGGTAGTTGACTGTTGACAATTTCATATGGTATAAACTAATATCTTTAGGGGAAATGTAAATGTTTCATATCTGTTTATTTTTGAGCATATATTATTTGCATTAGAGTTTGAAGCAGGATACAATTGGGTGTGTTAAAATGATATGTGTTTCTGCCATTTACTTTTTAGTAAAATTAAGTATAGTTGGATAAATATTTACAATTATGTATAGACCCTGTCATTTTATTTGATGCCAAATTTTATTACTACCAACTCTCTATGGATAACATTTGGTAACCACAGACAGAATGAAGGGATAGAGCCAAAGCAAAAACAATAGNCTGATGCTTTTGAACTGTGGTTTTGGAGAAGACTCTTGAGAGTCCCTTGGACTGCAAGGAGATCCAACCAGTCCATTCTGAAGGAGATCAACCCTGGGATTTCTTTGGAAGGAATGATGCTAAAACTGAAGCTTAAGTACTTTGGCCACCTCATGAGAAGAGTTGACTCATTGGAAAAGACCCTGATGCTGGGAGGGATTGGGGGCAGGAGGAGAAGGGGATGACCGAGGATGAGATGGCTGGATGGCATCATGGACTCAATGGACGTGAGTCTGAGTGAACTCCGGGAGTTGGTGATGGACAGGGAAGCCTGGTGTGCTGCAATTCAGGGGTCACAAAGAGTCGGACACAACTGAGCGACTGAACTGAACTGAACATATATGTGCATATAAATACATGACTTGAAGCATACAGCAACAGTACTGTGTGTAACATGCTGTACGGCTTCTGTGAATGTCCATGGGTAAGTCCTACTTATGGGGCAGATCTGCTCATTCCCACAGTTTTTATTTTATTTTGCCAAGTAGATTACTTAGAGCTTTAGGGTTTGTCCAATGGGCTTTAAGCCCAGCACACACAGTCAGTATCAAATTTGTTACCTAAACCCAACAGATTATAAGAGATGCTGCAGGTATTCTTCTTAGCTCAAACATCTGGTGTTGAAGGCAGAGAGGAGATTCTGCATTTTATCACAACTGAGTTACTTGTTACATTAATTTATTTCATATGAGACATTGTTTAAACCCACTGAATTCTTTTATGGGCCTATGTATAGAGGTCACTAATTATGATATAATGATAATGAAATGGTAATATTTATTTGAGAAGGTAATGGCAATCTATTCTAGTATTATTGCCCGGAAAGCCCATGGGCAGAGGAGCCTGTGGACTACAGTCCATAGGGTTGCAAAGAGTCAGACACGACTTAGTCACTAAACAACCACAGCAACAACAACAAAAATTTACTTATGAGCCAGTAAAAAGTGTTTATGAATTGATAAGAGCTCCAAAAGAAAAGCACTTTATTCAAATTTCACTTTCCACTGAAGGTAACATAACTGTTAAAGGGGTTCTGTTGAATAAAATTTTGGAATATTATAAATACAAGAGCTCTAGAGAGCATCTAATCCATTGGGATGTCACACCATGCTTCCACCAGCACCGACAGAGCCTTTGAAGGATGTGGGGAGATGAAAGTCTGAACTCCAGGGTCCTACCCCTAGTTTAGCCAGATCAGCAACATTTTTTTAAAAATACATATTCATTTATTTAACAGATTGGTCCTCAGTTTTTCACTGAATGCTAAGAATTCTAAGGCTAACACCTAATAGTCCAACATCCTCATTTTACGATATGTAAAGAGAACTCATGGAAAATAAGTTCTGTTTATAAGATTAAACTATGCAGAAAGGGAAAACTTGGATTAAAGCCTAGTGCTTCTAATCTCCTATCTAGTACTCTGCTTGGCATGATATTGTCTTCTTAATGTTGAAACACCAAATATCCCTGCTCTAGACCCAGGTGAGTATGTTCAAGGGTTTGGTATTAACAGATATATACTGCCACAGATAAAATATATAAAAAGTTACTACATAGCACAGAGACACAGGAACTATATTCCATATTTTGTAATAAAGTATAATGTAAAAGAACCTGAGGGGGAAAAATATATAAGTATATATTTTTTCTTTTTCAATCTATCTATCTATCTATCTATATACATAGGGTTGACCAAAATATACCAGGTTGTTCAACCCAGTACATATACAAGTATAACTGAATCACTCTGCTGTACACCTGAAACTAACACAGCATTGTAAATAAACTATACGTAAACTTTAAAAAATTGGTGGTAAGAATCAGTGTATCACAGAAAGAAACGCAGTTTTCATGCCAGTTTAAGTATCAATTGGGAATTACACTAGCAAAATTCCATGGATGGAGGAGCCTGGTGGGCTACAGTCCATGGGGTCGCAAAGAGTCGGACACGACTGAGCAACTTCGCCTTCGCCTAATGCATTTTGTAGATATAAATAAATGGGATATGCTCAACTCACATAGGAGAATCAATACCATTGTGTTGTAACCATTGACATGAATAAATGTAAATGTGATTACAAAGTATAAATTATGAAATGTTTTTACTTAATATATTTACATTTATTTTTACATACACATGCTTTTTTAATTTGCTTAGCAACACTTTCTTCAAAGTAGTGAAAAGACAAACTTTATTTTGGTTCCAAGTAACCACAAATTCTTAATTCGTAGTGAAGGCATTGTACTATTTCCAAGAATACTTCCTAATGACCTCCATTGACATTCATCGTATTCATATGACAAATTTGTCATACCATGCACTTAACGCAGGAACAACTTTAAAGTCTGAGAGTAGCAAAGTGAAGGAAAACTTTCATAAAGAATGCAGGTTTTAAGGGATGCTCTAGTGGAGAAGAGAAATGGCTTGAAAGCTACTTCAGCTAGATTAGCATAAAATAAAAAAATATAATGCCAAGATTATCAGTATTCTATTGTAGTGCAGCAGATTGTTCAAAAAACTGAACAGCTTATAGTACCCAACACCTCTATTCTCATAGTCTCTGAGAATCAAGGATCAGGGAGCTGCTTATCTGGGTAACTCTGGTCCAGGATCTCTTCTGAGAGGGTCAGTCCAAAAATAAGACAGGCACATATGGTCCAAAGGACTACTGGAGGACTCACTTTCACCTCCTCATATGTCTGCTGGCAGGATGCTTTAGTGCCTTTCCACAGGGCAGCTCACACATGGCAGCTGGCTTCCCACACCTCTCCTTCTCTCCCAACCCCCTGCAATGGATGAGAGACACAGAGAGATGGAAAATAGGAGATGCACTTCTACCATATATGTGACTGTGTGTGTGTATCTGATAACACAGACCAACCCTGGTACAGTGTGGAAAGTGTGAGTCTTAGGAGGCAGGATCGTCAGCAACTGGCTGCCACACCAGGTGAAATATTAGCATGCTGCTGCATCCAATTTTGATCACCTGAAAAATGTGCCAGGTTGGGGTTAAGCTGGAATTAAGAATTAAAACAGACTAGAGGCTATGTACAAAATTGTGTCTCCTTGCCCCTCGCGCATACACTTTGTCCATTTGTATGTTGAAGCCCTAACTCCCAGTGTGATGGTATTTGGAGAGGGAGCTTTGGGAGGCAATTAGCTTAGATGAAGTCACGAGGATGAGGTCTTCATGGTGGGATTAGTCACGAGAGCTTATAGTAAGAGACCAGAGGGTTTAATCTCTCTACTCCAAGTGAGGACAGTGAGAAAATGGTCATATGCAGATGACACCACCCTTATGGCAGAAAGTGAAGAGGAGCTAAAAAGCCTCTTGGTGAAAGTGAAAGAGGAGAGTGAAAAAGTTGGCTTAAAGCTCAACATTCAGAAAACAAAGATCATGGCATCTGGTCCCATCACTTCATGGGAAATAGATGGGGAAACAGTAGAAACAGTGTCAGACTTTATTTTTTTGGGCTCCAAAATCACTGCAGATGGTGACTGCAGCCATGAAATTAAAAGACGCTTACTCCTTGGAAGAAAAGTTATGACCAACCTAGATAGTATATTCAAAAGCAGAGACATTACTTTGCCGACTAAGGTCCGTCTAGTCAAGGCTATGGTTTTTCCTGTGGTCATGTATGGATGTGAGAGTTGGACTGTGAAGAAGGCTGAGCGCAGAAGAATTGATGCTTTTGAACTGTGGTGTTGGAGAAGACTCTTGAGAGTCCCTTGGACTGCAAGGAGATCCAACCAGTCCATTCTGAAGGAGATCAACCCTGGGATTTCTTTGGAAGGAATGATGCTAAAACTGAAGCTCCAGTACTTTGGGCACCTTATGCGAAGAGTTGACTCATTGGAAAAGACCCTGATGCTGGGAGGGATTGGGGGCAGGAGGAGAAAGGGACGACCGAGGATGAGATGGCTGGATGGCATCAAGTGTTGGAGAAGACTCTTGAGAGTCCTGTGGACTGCAAGGAGACCCAACCAGTCCATTCTGAAGGAGATCAACCCTGGGATTTCTTTGGAAGGAATGATGCTAAAACTGAAGCTCCAGTACTTTGGCCACCTCATGCCAGGAGTTGACTCATTGGAAAAGACCCTGATGCTGGGAGGGATTGGGGGCAGGAGGAGAAGGGGACGACTGAGGATGAGATGGCTGGATGGCATCACTGACTCAATGGACGTGAGTCTGAGTGAACTCTGGAGTTGGTGATGGACAGGGAGGCCTGGCGTGCTGCGATTCATGCGGTCGCAAAGAGTCGGACATGACTGAGTGACTGAACTGAACTGGACTAAGTGAGGTGAAGTCGCTCAGTCATGTCCGACTCTTTGAGATCCCATAGACTGTAGCCTACCAGGCTCCTCTGTCCATGGAATTTTCCAGGCAATAGTACTGGAGTAGAATGCCATTTCCTTCTCCAAGGGATCTTCCCAACCCAGGGATCGAACCCAGGTCTCCCGCATGGTAGACAGACACTTTACCGTCTGAGCCACCAGGGAAGTCTAGCCAATACTTAATATGCCCCCAAATTTTCCTAAATAAATCCTATTAGGTTATCCAAAGCAGTACTTGCGTGCAACCTCAAAAACAACAGAATGAACTTTGCTCATTTCCAAGGCAAACTATTCAGTATCACAGTAATCCAAGTCTATACCTCAACAACTAAAGCAAAGAAGCTGAAGTTGAATGGTTCTATGAAAACCTACAAAGTGTTCTAGAATTAACACCAAAAAAAGATGTCCTTTTCATCATGAGTACTGGAATGCAAAAGCAGGAAGTCAAGAGAACCCAGAGTCACAGGCAACTTTGGCCTTGGAGTACAAAATGCAGCAGAGCAAAGGCTAACAGAGTGTTGTCAAGAGAACACATTGGTCATGGCAAACACCCTCTTCCAACAACACAAGAGATGACTCCACACATGGACATCACCAGATGGTTAATACCAAAATCAGATTGATTATATTCTTTGCAGCCAAATGGTGAAGCAAAAATAAGACCAGGAGCTGACTGTGGCTCAGATCATGAACTCCTTATTGCCAAATTCAGACTTAAACTGAACAAAGTAGGGAAAACCACTAGGCCATTCAAGTATGAACAAAATCAAATCTCTTACGGTTATACAGTAGAAGTGATAAATAGAATCCAGGGATTAGATCTGATAGAGTGCCTGAAAAACTATGGATGGAGGTTCATCACATTGTACAGAAGGCAAGGGTCAAGATCATCCATAAAGAAAAAAAAATGCAAAAAGGCAAAATGGTTGTCTGAGGAGACTTTACTGAGAAAATAATAGAAGCAAAAGGCAAGGAGAGAAAGAAAGATATATCCATCTGAAAGTAGTGTTCCAAAGAATAGCAAGGAGAAATAAGACTTCCTAAGTGAACAATGCGGAGAAGGCAATGGCACCCCACTCCAGTACTCTTGCCTGGAAAATCCCATGGGCAGAGGAGCCTGGTGGGCTGCAGTCCATGGGGTCGCTAAGAGTCGGATACGACTGAGCGACTTCACTTTTACTTCTCACTTTCATGCACTGGAGAAGGAAATGGCAACCCACTCCAGTGTTCTTGCCTGGAGAATCTCAGGGACGGGGGAGCCTGGTGGGCTGCCGTCTATGGGGTCGCACAGAGTCGGACACGACTGAAGCGACTTAGCAGCAGCAGCAGCAGCAGCAGCAGCAAGTGAACAATGCAAAGAAATAAAGGAAAACAATAGAATGGGAAAGACTAGAGATTTAGAGATACCAAGGGAATATTTCATGCACAGATGGGCATAATAAAGGACAGAAAGAGTATGAACCTAACAGAAGAAGAAGAAAATATTAAAAAGAAGTAGCAGGGATACCCAGAAGAACTATACAAAAAGATCATAATGAACCAGATAACCATGATGGTGTGATCACTCATCTAGAGTCAGACAGCCTGAAGTATGAAGTCAAGTGGGTGTTAGATAGCATCACTATGAACAAAGCTAGTGAGGTGATGGGATTCCAGCTGAGCTATTTAAAATCATAAAAACTTAGCAGCAGCAGCAGCAGCAGCAGCAGCAAGTGAACAATGCAAAGAAATAAAGGAAAACAATAGAATGGGAAAGACTAGAGATTTAGAGATACCAAGGGAATATTTCATGCACAGATGGGCATAATAAAGGACAGAAAGAGTATGAACCTAACAGAAGAAGAAGAAAATATTAAAAAGAAGTAGCAGGGATACCCAGAAGAACTATACAAAAAGATCATAATGAACCAGATAACCATGATGGTGTGATCACTCATCTAGAGTCAGACAGCCTGAAGTATGAAGTCAGTGGGTGTTAGATAGCATCACTATGAACAAAGCTAGTGAGGTGATGGGATTCCAGCTGAGCTATTTAAAATCATAAAAGATGATCTTGTGAAAGTGCTGCTCTCAATTATACCAGCAATTTGGAAAAGTCAGCAGTGGCCACAGGACTGGAAAAGGTCAGTTTTCATTCCAATCCCAAAGAAGTGAAGTGAAGTGAAGTGGCTCAGTCGTGTCCGACTCTTTGCGACCCCATGGACTGTAGCCTACCAGGCTCCTCTGTCCATGGGATTTTCCAGGCAATAGTACTGGAGTGGATTGCCATTTCCTTCTCCAGGGGATATTCCCGACCCAGGGATCGAACCCTGGTCTCCCGCATTGTAGACAGACGCTTTACCATCTGAGCCACCAGGGAAGTCCCAAAGAAAGGTAATGACAAAGAATGTTCAAACTACCACACAACTGCACTCATTTCACATGCTTGGAAAGCAATGCTTAAGATTTTTCCAAGCTACGCTTCAATGGTATATGAATTGAGAACTTCCAGATGTTCAAGTTGGGTTTAGAAAAAGCAGAGAAATCAGAGATCAAATTGCCAACATCTTCTGGATCATCAAAACAGCAAGAGAGTTCCAGAAAAACATCTATTTCTGCTTTATTGGCTATGCCAAAGCCTTTGACTCTGTGGATCACAACAAACTGTGGAAAATTCTTCAAGAGATGGTAATACCAGACCACCTTACCTGCCTCCTGAGAAATCTGTATACAGGTCAGAAAGCAACAGTTAGAACTGGACATGGAGCAACAGACTGATTCCAAATCAGGAAAGGAGTACATCAAGGCTCTGTATTGTCATTCTGCTTATTTAACGTATATGCACAGTACATCTGGAGAAGGCAATGGCACCCCACTCCAGTACCTTTGCCTGGAAAATCCCATGGACGGCGGAGCCTGGTAGGCTGCAGTCCATGGGATCGTGAAGAGTCAGACACGACTGAGCGACTTCACTTTCACTTTTTACTTTCGTGCATTGGAGAAGGAAATGCAACCCCCTCCAGTGTTCTTGCCTGGAGAAGCCCAGGGACAGTGGAGCCTTGTGGGCTGCTGTCTCTGAGGTTGCACAGAGTTGGACACAACTGAAGCGACTTAGCAGCAGCAGCAGCAGCACAGTACATCATGTGAAATATCAGGCTGGATGAAGCACAGGCTGGAATCAAGATTGCTGGGAGAAATATCAATCACCTCAGATACGCAGATGACACCATCATTATGCCAGAAAGTGATAAGGAACTGAAGAGCCTCTTGACAAAAGTGAAAGAGGAGAGTGAAAAAGTTGACTTAAAACTCAAAGTTTAAAAAAAAAAATCATGTCATCCGGTCCCATCACTTCATGGCAAATAGATGGGGAAACAGTGATAGACTTTACTTTCTTGGGCTCCAAAATCACTTCAGATGGTTACTGCAGTCATGAAATTAAAAGACGCTTAGTCCTTGGAAGAAAAGTATGACCAACCTAGACAGCATATTAAAAAGCAGAAACATTACTTTGCCGACAAATGTCCATCTAGTCAAAGCTATGTTTTTTTCCAATAGTCATGTATGGATGTGAGAGTTGGACCATAAAGAAGACTGACTGAGCACTGAAGAACTGGTGCTTTTGAATGTGGTGTTGAGGAAGACTCTTGAGAGTGCCTTGAACTGCAAGGAGATCAAACCATTTATTCCTAAAAGAAATCAACCCTGAATATTCATTTGAAGGACTGATGCTGAAGCTCCAATACTTTGGCCACCTGATATGAAGAACTAACTCATTAGAAAAGAGTCACCCTAAAGTCACAGGTGATAGGTAAACCCTTTAGGTAAACCATAAAGTCAGAAGTGATAGGACACTCTATTCAGTGAAGTGTTAGACAATTGCCTTTTCATAAGAAAATAAAGTAAAATAGCATCTTTATCTCTCCACTTTCCTTTCTCCTCTCTGCTTACCTACCTCTCCATGCTTAATTGTGGAAACCAAATCTTAAATACTATTAAAAACAAATATAGTGAAGTATCTTATTCATTCAGATTGAGAGGGATTTCTCAAACAAGATGTAAAATGGAGAATGAAATGATGACAGAGAAGCATATTTGTATTCAAGTTCAGAAATTATTTTTTGAAAGAAGGCTTAGCAATCCATTTTTACAAAGTATGGCTGCTGTGAAAGTATGGCTGCTGTGAAAATACGTCTCGAATCACAAATGGCTTGGTGAGCTGGCAATTGGCCAGCAACCCCAGATGCTGCAGGGTGAAAACCATCACCCAGCTCATGAAAGGCTGTACTTCCTGCCAGATTCTCAGGCCAGTGACCAAGTATGGCCAGATGCAAGAGCCAGTGCTTTCGTGGAGAGAGTAGACTCCAATAAGAACATGTTTGGCTTGAGGACTCCCCAATACTTTTGCCAAAACTTTTTCAGAATTGCTCCACAGTCTAATCCATTTCCTATTCAGCCTCCTTTCTCTCTCTCTTAGCTACTCTAGATTAGATCTGCCACCTGGTTTGACAGATCCCCCAGTCTCCTCTGGCTCTGGGCTCCGTTTGTCCACACACTTGTGTTCCTCTGTTAGCTCAGCTCACTTCTGTGTCTGATTCTCAAAGGACACAAACTAACACACAGTGGCAAACACCAAGAAATAAAAGCAGGTGTACAAGAAGAATGAAATAAAATTTAACATTAATTTTTGTCTGTAAGATGTGATAGAAAATAAATGTCCACAAATTATCATAGAAGCATGACTTGCACATTTTGGAAGAAAACTAATAATCATTAAATAAGTCTATATCACCTATATCAGTGGTTGACTAACTTTTTAAATAAACAGCTAGATAGTAAATATTTTTGTTTCCTTCTGCCAAGTGGCAAAATTGAGAGTGTTATATAGGTACTTGCTGTTTAGTCACTAACTCGTGTCTGACTCTGTGACCCCATGGACTATAACCTCCACCAGGCTCTTCTGTCCATGGGATTCTCCAGGCAAGAATACTGGAGTGGGTTGCCATTTCCCTCTCCAGGGGAGCTTCCTGACCCAAGGATCGGACTTGTGTCTCGGCATTGGCAGGCAGATTCTTTACCACTGAGCCACCAGGGAAGCCTGAGATATAAGTACTTCAAAGACAATTAAAATGTATCTATTTAAAAATGTGTAAAAAAAAAAAATTCTGCTCCTGGAAAAGACAGAGAAGGAAAATAAAAATAAAAAGAAAGAGGGGTAAGGGGAAGGGAAGGAAGGGAAGAAAAAGGGGGCAGAAAGAAGAGAATAAGGAAGGGGGATGCAGGGAGGAGGAAGAAGATGAAGGTCATGATAGAAAAGATAGTTGATCAGGTTCAGACTCTAGGCTGATCCCTGACAAGGATAAGAGTGCAAGCCTATGGGAGTAGTATCCAAATCTCTGGGTATCTCTACAAGAATTTTGAAAAACTGTTACCATCTGTACATTTTAGGATATTATCTGAAGTTTTCATCTTAAGTTTGATCCTTGCAAAGGATAGGTAATTACAATAATAAATTATAATTTAATTATAGTATATAATTTAAAATAATTACATCTAAAATTCTACTGTGCATGTCCTTTAAGACTGTTTTTATCAAAACTTAGAAGATCCAGCATTATTCAATTTGTGGAAAACATATGTCTAGTAACCCAAATGACAAAGTCTTATAGTCCTATATTTGGACTAAATGACTAGTCCTATATTTCTCAAATTCAGACTCACTTCATGTTAGAAAAAAAAAAAAAAACATAAAACAGGTGACTTTGCTTTCATTTCAAATGTCATGTTAAGAAGCATCACTATTAAACCCGTCTCTGTTCTGATGCTTAATTCTAAGTGACTGATAGACAGATGAATCTATAAATAGCTGTGGGCTTCCCAGGCGGTGCTAGTGGTAAAGAACTCGTCTGCTAGTGCAGGAGATATGAGACGCTCATTCAATCCCTGGGTCAGGAAGATCCCCTGGAGAAGGACATGGAACCCACTTCAGTATTCTTGCCTGGAGAATCACATGGACAGAGGAGCTCTGCAGGATAGAATACATAGGGTTGCAAGGAGTCTTAACATGACTGAAATGCTTCACATGCCATGCTGCTGCTGCTAAGTCGCTTCAGTCGTGTCCAACTCTGTGTGACCCCATAGAGGGCAGCCCACCAGGCTCCCTCATCCCTGGGATTCTCAAGGCAAGAACACTGGAGTGGGTTGCCATTTCCTTCTCCAATGCATGAAAGTGAAAAGTGAAAGTGAAGTCGCTCAGTCGTGTCCAACTCTTACCATAGATAGCTGTATAAATAGAGGCAGGCTAATGAACAGATACTTGCTAGACAGGGAGGCAGACAGCTGCATGAACAGTTAGAAAAAATTTTTGCTTTTTTGAATTTTTTCCCTCTTTATGTGCTTCAGAGATTTTTTAAACCCTGAGACTCCTCTACAATAGGATGTGGAATCTGTTGGTGAAAATTACCCTGTTCCTCATCTAGCAGAAGGGTTCTGAAAAGAGAAGTGGGAGTGGGAAAGCTGCACAGATTCTTTGCCAGGTCAGATGAGTTTGGGAAAGCGTACATATGTAAGATAATAGCCTCTAATTCTATTTTTGTCCAGTTATCTACAAACACACACACACACACACACACACACACACACACACACACCAAAAGTGGTTTATTACCTCCATATTTACAAAACACACTAATTTGAAAACCACTGGTCTCAGATCCTAAACACTTCATTTATAACAGTATAGTTTAACACAAGAAGGGTTCATTGTGGTGGTGGTTTGAGTAGATATGTATGTAAACCTGAGCTTAAGGATTGAGGCAATTCTGTGATGCTGGACATCTGTTTCTTTCTCTCACCCAGTTGCTGCTCTGTATAAATATCAGTAGTAGGAGATTCTCATTGTTCAATCTCCTCTTCTATGAACCTTCTGCAAGAATAAGCCCTAATACAGGGAGATAGCCAACTTCACTCTGCCAGCAGAGCCTGTGGTTTACAGTGAGCCACAGGTTACTAATTGCTTAACATTTTTCCCCCTACTTAAAACCTCCAAGAAGGAATGAGACCACCCTGAGGAAACCACAGGATGTCAAAAGAAGGATAGATTTCCCATCTCTTATATGGATGTAAACATTCAAATGTCAAGTTAAGTTAGGAATCTTTAAAATTGTATTTTTCTACAAAGCACATCACTGAAAGCATAGTAATGTTTTCACTGAACGTAACACAAGTTATCATATGTTGTTTAAATACTAATAAAAATAAATTAGCTTTTATATGAGTAGTAGAGCATGCAATAAGAATGCAGGATGTTTTTCCTGAGTTCTATTAGAGTTGATAGAGCAGCCAACTCTCCTCTGAACATTCACTAAGGACCTCTTATAATGAAATAAACAGTTTTTTTAAAGCCCTAAAGATCTAGATATAAATGAAAAATATAAGAAAAAAACATTGTCATTGGAATTACTAAAAATATACTTTGATAAATCTACCACTAAAAAGTGATAGAACATGACTAGATGACCTCCCAGTCTCATTAGCTTAAACATGATTTTACAATAAACAGAGGCTTCTACAAAATGCAGTTTGTACGGAGTATTCAAAACAAACATGACAGTTTCCACTGCTGGTTCCAGAACAGTCAAATGGGTAGTGAAACCCAGCACCCCACAGAAACCTGCCTGAGCCCAAGGCCATCAATGTTCTAATTTGTATCTTTTGAAAATAAACTGACTTGTCAGAATACATGTAATTCATCTCTTTTCCTGTTGTTCAGCCATCCAGTCATGTCTGACTCTGCAACCCCATGGACTGTAGCACTGCGGCACACTCTTTTATATGAATAGTCTAATCTCCAGTACTTACTAAGCATTATAGACATGCCATATCATTTTTAAGTACCCATTGTGTGTATATTTTTATGTAGCCTTGATAAACATGTTTTTGCTGTTTTACTTAAGTGAATTCAGGTTAATGTACATTCTAGTAAAAGGACAGCTTATAAACAAATCCCTGGCAGAAAACAGCTATTTTGGCCAGTGTATATTTTAAAAGGCATGCCTGAATGCTTTACTGAATTATAAAAGTACATAAAAGCTTTATCAGTGTTTTATTAAAGGACTAGAGCATAAAAATAAGTGACTTCCCTGGTGCTACTCCATAAATAAAAGTGATCTCCCTAGTAATAAATGATCTCTCTGCTTCTTTTGTGGTCTTGCTTCTCAGCCTTTGATTACAAGACACTTGGTATTGCGTTGTGATCAGTACAACGTAGATTTTGACCCAATCTCTCTCTCTAAAAGAACTTCCCTATTTAATGGAGAAGTTGTACTTGTTTCATTCCTTCTAAAGTTCACTCCTGGCCAAACTTGTGTCTCTGAAAACTGCATGTTGGAATGCTTCCTTCCATCAGTCAATGCCTGCAGAAAGGGATTTGGAATGAGACTTCCCTAGAGATTGGACACATCAATGCACATGTGACCTATGAAGCAGTGTGAGTCAGAATGCACACACACACACATACACAGAAACACACACACACACACGTATATCAACCAGAAATTAGTAATGCATGAAAATGGAAAACAGGTTCAATAGAAAGGGTCCATCATCTAACAAATGATGTGCTTTCAAAGCACATTAAAATCCTACAAATCTTAGCAGGACTGCTTTATTAGAGAACAGTTGCTTTGCTTCTGGAATCACTGTTTCAGAAGCAGAGTGTCTCATTTCACTTGCGATTTTATAATGAGACTCAAACCAACATTAAAGAGTGGCATATTTGTTTTCTGAAGGATATTCCCCAGGCATGCCCAAAGCCAGGCTGGCTTCCTGTCTGTGCCATTGTTTGCATATTTTGTAAATATCACTTGAGTTTTTCTGTATCCTATCACAAACTCTCAATTTCCAGATGACCTCCCAAATCTACTGCACTGCAAATGCTGCTTTGTATCTTGAAAGACACAGTTTTTAGATTAAAAAAAAAATTCTCTTCAACAAAGGTCACCTAAACACCATTCTTACAAAGGGGAGACATTTCTACTGTGTATTCTATCTCCATTTTGATTGCGGGCTGCCTGCTGCCTACTTTGCATTCTATTCTCTAAAAGGCTTATTAATGGGGTCTAGAGGGAGGCTGTCAGAAATGCAGACCGAATCAAGGGATTTTCCATCAACATCCAAATGACACACTGAAGCTAGAGAATTAAACAGATGACTAACCAGTGCCCTTTTGTCTGAAGATGAAGGTAGGTTTGCCAACTTGCAAACCAGTGACTGACATTTGGGTGGATTAAACCATCCTGCTATTGTACTGCTAGTTTATAATCACTACTGCTTTCTGGATCTCAAGTGCCTCAACAAAAGCCTTCTCAGTTCTTAGAGTCATGTTTGTAGAAACCCTCAGCTGAGCCTCTGCTGTAAACATTTATCCACCAAGAAGCAGTGCTCTGACACTAACCGAGAAGAAGCGCTGGCTTCTAGGTATTTAATTAAAACATTAAGGGAAAAAGCTTTCATGTCAACATTCACAAGTACTTTCTTATAGCTGAGGGTTGGTATAATTGAGTTTCCCTGTAAATGCATTCCTCCCCTCCCTAGCCTTCTCTGAGAACAGCAATAGCTTGAGGTTCACTTTGCCTCACGCTGTTAGTTGTGGCTTTGAGACTTTGCCCCATGCTGTCCCTTTCCTGATTCTCTCAATCTGGTTGTTAGCTTTAATTTCTAAAATCAAGATTGGATGGCAACAAAGGGCTTTAATGAAGAGTGAAAAAGTCATTTGTTAAACAGCATTAAGAATTCTTATTTGCACTGCTGTATAATGTGGTCAAGCCGAATGCTTTCTGCTTTTATGAATCATTCAATTTTCCTTGCCACATAATTAATGTTAATAAGAAGGCATTGTATAAGAGCTTAATTAATCATAATAGATGCTGACTCTAGTGTAGGTTCCTAGGGTGCCACCACTTTCATTTTAAGGTACTGTGAGTACCACGTATTATAAGAAAGCATGGAGAATGAATTACATATGGGCATTTGATTGTTGACCAAGTACATACAATGGAAGTACTTGGTTTCCCCTTAAAAGTTGCATTTTTCAGCAAAAAGACAGTAAAAGAGATATCTAGTAATGCCGTATTAGTGAACCTTTCTGAAGAGTATCATTTCTAAAGAACATTTTTAAGCTACTCTGCACCTTGGACCATTGAATGTAATAAAGGGAGATTGCCCATGCAATTCTCTTCAATGCATCAAGTCAATTGAGAGGAGCTTTATTCCCTTTTCATAAAATGTAAAGGTACAGCCTTCACAAAACATCTTAAACCAATCAAGATGGCAGCAGACAACTGTTTCAGGGAAGACACAATGTTTCATATTCAAAAGTGAGTCATTTTTAGGATTCTACATATTTCCTTTAAAGATGACATAACTACATCTTTTGCTTCAAATTCATAATTTAAAATAGTGAAATTTACTTGACATGAACAAGTTAGCATTTCAATTCAACAAGTACTCATTGAGGATATGGTAAGTTGGTACCATTGTCCTAAAAAGTAGAAATACATAATAATGTAAATAGACACAAAAATACCACATGATGGCCAAATTGTGGGAATTATTTTTCTTAGAAAAAGATTTTAAAAAGAACAAATAAAATGTAGGCTATGTGTATGTGCTAAATTTTAAGCAAGGTAGATGATAAAGTAGCATAATATTACAGCAGGGTAAAGGTGGGTAGAAGAGCATGCCAAGCTATGTTCCTCTTCTGCAATCCTTCTAGCTCATGCAACAAGTCCTAGATCCATTCAAAACGCAAACAAGTAAGAATCAAGTCCACTTTTGCTATACTCACACTCTGATGGGTTCCTTAAGATTTTCTTTTGTATCTGAGTCCCTGCCTTGATGAACTGCCATTTACTTGAGTTCTGAAATTTCTTTCCTACCATACTTTCATCAGTCTTACCTTTAGTCCTGTCCTTAAGGGATACATGTTTCTATCACTTGTACAGCCCTATTAATGACAAACAATTGTCTGCTTCAGCATCAGCATCAGCATCTTTTCAAGATTCCTGTTTTCTCGCCATGCTGACCTCTGACCTCCTATCAATGTGAATGTCTTATCATTGCTTGTAAATGCCATTTCCCGTTTGTGTCAAATTTATCTGACTTACTACCAATAAAAATCTGTAATGGTATGACCAACTCCCTACAGTACATGTTTGTTCTGGCCATTATACTATCAACTTACGGTTAATCTATAGTATATTTCCTCTAATATATTATCCCTCAATGTTTCCCCTCTAAAACAGGACATGAAAAAGAACCACTTGGAATAAAGGAAGTTTCAGTGAGACTCCCTCATTTATTATTGTTTTTATCTCCAAGAAAGTAGATTTCCCTTTGGCTTATCCACTTCAACACCAGTCTCTGTCTAATAACCACCATTTCTGACATCTGTCTCATCATCTAGTTTATCATCTATACTTACTTATTTTTTGGTCATTAAACTACCTTTTGGAATTTCAGTACAATTCAACAAACACTGACTGGACACCTACCATTCACAGGCACTGTGCTAAGTACGGGAAATGCAAAGATAAAAACACTGCTTCTGAGTCTGCAAAAGTTGCCATCTAATGAATTCACCTCAAAGCTGAAATTAACTCACTTTCTATCCTCTTGATCTCAGCAACCACTTTTGCTCTCCCTACTAGTAGCAAATGGCCACCTTCACTGGTAAATAACCACACATGATTCAACTTTCAGGAAGGCAATTGCTGACAACTGTCTTGAGTATTTCCAGGACTTATTCCCTGAACTGGAGCTTGAAAGATTCATATTAACCAAGCAGTGGGTGTGATATTTAGTGATATAAAAATGATACAAAAACTAAATACAGCATAATACTCACCCAACTTCATTTTTTTTTCTATACAAAGCAGAATTGTTCATCCCAAAGGTACCTGACTGAAGTAAGACATGGGAGTCAAATCTAGTGTGTATTCTCCTCTCCCATATATACTTCCTGGCTTGTAACTACAACTGACTGGGAAGGACCTTATTTTCTAATTTACCTAAAAATAAATTTTTCCTTATTTGTCCAAAGGAGCATAAAAGCAAGCTGCACATTGAGCCTAATGACTACTATTTAAATCTTTAGTATTCTTAACAATCAAAATTCTCAAAAAGGTTTATGACACTTACTGTATCCATTTTTCACTTCCCATTTATTATAACCCACTCCACTTTGGCTTTTATGCCATTCATTTGACCTTTTCCCAAGACCCATCACCAACTTTTGTGTTTCAATATGTAATGAATACTTTTCTATGTGCACGTAACTTAAGATCCTTAGTAATAGGCACAGTTGGTCATTCTCTTTAACAAAACAAACAAACAAACAGTCTTCTCTCTAATCTTCTGGGAGATAGGATTTTTCCTGCTTAAGTGGCTTTTAAGCAGCATCAATATTTTCCCAGTTTATATTCCAAATTTATAATTGTAGTTGTAGAACATCAAATTTAACCTTATAACTCTAGTTATAAAGCTCCAGATTTATATCTCTAAGCAAGGCCTAGCTGAGTTCCATTATCTCATCTTCAACTGATTGGGAATATGGCAAGAGAAGACGGCTCCCGACTTCATGGTTGTTAGCACCATAACCCAGAAGAGAGTTTACACTTCCTCTGTGCTGACACAATGTTACTGTCAGTCACTCAGTCCTGTCCAATTCTTTGTGACCTTGTGGACTGTAGCCCTCCAGGCTTCTCTGTCCATGTAATTCTCCAGGCAAGAATACGGGAGTGGGTTGCCATTTCCTTCTCCACGGAATCTTCCCCATCCGTGGATCGAACCCAGGTCTCCTGCATTGCAGACAGATTCTTTACCACCTGAGCCACAGTGTAAGGTTCCAAAAAGATCAGCAATAAACTTTTACAGAAACCAAGAAGGAGTATGACAGATATTTGAATATATCAATATTAAAATATTGATACGTCACCCAGATATGCACTTTATTATTCAGCCAATCATTGAGTGATTTTATTTTTTTTTACAAAGAGGTTTTGAGTATAGTTAATATTCTACCTATAAGGTCCAAAATAACAGAGTTGGTTTGTTATCCACATTTATGCTTTCTATATTCTCTACAATACCTGTAATAATGGTTCTCAACTGTTATTGAACATTAAAAATTCTGTGAAGTGTTAAAAAAATTTCAGAGCCTGATACCACTCCAAAACTCTGATGTGATATTAATATATATATGAACTGGCACTCAAGAATCTCTATTTTTAAAGTTTCCTCCTCAGTGTCAACTGACAGATGAATGGATTATGAAAATAGTGAAGTATTATTTTGCTTTAAAAAGGAAGAAAATCTTGCCATTTGTGACAACATGGATGAAACTGGAGGACATTATGCTAAGTGAAATAAGCTATACACAGAAAGACAAATACTACTTTATTCCACTTATATGAGGTATATAAATTAGTTAGACTTATAGAAGCAAAGATTAGAGTGATGGCAGAGATTAGAGTGGTGATAGCCAGGTGCTCGGAGAAGGAAATGGCAACCAACTCCAGTGTTCTTGCCTAAAGAATCCTGTGGACAGAGGAGCCTGGTGGGCTGCTGTCCATAGGGTCACACACAGCCAGACACGACTCAAGCAACTTAGCATGAATGCATGCATTGGAGAAGGAAATGGCAACCCACTCCAGTATTCTTGCCTGGAGAATCCCAGGGACAGAGGAACCTGGTGGGCTGCTGTCTATGGGGTCACACAGAGTCAGAGACGACTGAAGGGATTTAGCAGCAGCAGCAGGAGCAGGCAGGTGCTAGAGATGGGAGAAATGGGAAGATTGATTAATGGGAACAAAGATTAAGTTATGAAAGATGAATAAGTTCTGGAGATCTAACATAATGTGACTGTACTTTAAAATACATTTTATACTTGTAATGTGACTACAGTTAAAAATACTATATTTCATACTTGCTAAGAGAGTGGATCTTAAATATTCTCACCACACACACACAAAACTAAATGAATAAATAAAGGAGATGCTAACAATGTGAGGTGATGGATATGTTAATTTACTAAGTTATTTACTATATATAGTGGAATAACCACTACAATAATTACCACATCTGGTTTCCTAGATGAATCAGATACATTCTGGGCTGCCAAGCACTAGAGTATAACAGTAGACATTCAAAAACATTTATTGAATAAAACATCCCATATATTTCAGTACTCTTGGAAAAAAAAAGAAGAAGAAATGAAAAACACCTAATCACATTGTTAAGATTTAAAGAGCTGCCTTTCTTCTACAATACCAAATAAATAACTGTTGATGGACTTGGCAAGAGATCATAGACTTCAGTTCTATTTTGAAAAAAATAAAAAGTCTAGAAAAGCCTTTGTGGATTTCTTTCCAACAAATCTAAACAGGCACTGATTGTAGTATCCACAATTAATAGCAGGTACACAACCATTTAATAGGAGACCAATTGATTTTGGGTCCTTTTCATTTAGAAGCAGGCATAAATTAGCTTACATGATGTTGTACCAGCAAATAAGGTTGTTATTTTGATCCAAAAGGTGATTAACTTTACCCTAGGAAAGCTTACCCTAAGAAAAAGATCAAAATTCTTTGGATGGAAGAGAGGAAAAATTGTATCTTAATTCATTTATGTGATGTATTCATTCTTATAAAATATTTAACATGAATTTTGAAAACTTTTTAATCAGGTAGAGACAATTTCAGAAGACATGGGAATAATTTGATGGGAAAAAAATGATTTTTTTCAGCTACCTATGAACTCTGGCATTGTTAACTCTGTTGCTTTCAGGTCTAATTGTAGAGATCTATGTGAATTGCCTGCATTAAGTGATTTCATTTTCATTCAGTACTGACATACATCATCTCTCTTGAAGAATTAATTAACCCAAAAAGGTACAGATGGAAAAGAACCCACCATAGTTTACAAGTGTAATGTAATTCTCTAAGATATAATTTTGCACCAGAAAACAGATAATTTCTCTATTATTGTGATCATTTTAATAGCTAAAAAGAAGTAATGATTTGTTTTCTATCTTATTTGGAAGACAACTCTCTAGGACTTACAAAACTCTGCCATTTGCCAAATAGCATCCCATTTTCTAGGTACACAATAAATTCTTTGCTACTACTAACATTATTGTTCTCACTGATTGAAATAAGTCCTAGTGTGGCAAACAGGATACAAAGACAAGAAGAACTTCCGAGCATTCCTTGAAGACGCCACAGCCAGACTGTGAGGGTATGAAAGCCCATTGCCCCACTGCATCCAGAGGAAATTATAGATTTTTCTCTCTAGACTACTCAGAACTCTGGTGCTGCCAAAAACAAAAACAGCTACTTCAAACAAAAAGGTGCATGAAGGTATTTTTATTATCCTCCCCTTCACAATGTCTGACACATATTTATTGTTGGAGTAAAAAGTCTAAATTTATTATTTTAAATTTTACTCTCTGGGTTTTTTGTCCCTTTCTTTTTATGTCTACTGTTCAGTTATCATGATTTCTTCACCTGAAATTATATCTGAGTTTTTTTAAAAAATGTTATGGCTAATATATTAAATCGCTCAATAAAGACAGAGATGCACCAACATATATAAAAATGCATTTAAAAGTATGTCACTATCCAGTTACATATGCATGCTTATACATACATATATACTTACATACACACACACACAAACACACTCATGCTGTGCAAGAGCCCCAAAATGTTCTAATTATTTGCATCTTTCAGGATCTTACTTTGCTTGATTATGTGTTCTAATAACCTTTAGTGTCAATGATTCCAGTCATATATCTGATTTGTTAAAATAGCTGTTGCTTTTCTAATATTTTCCTCTGAAAGAGGTTTCACTTTTAAGGTTTTGAAATACATCCCTGTGCCCACAATAAGTATAAAGGACACACTGAAAAGCGTATCTCAGTGGAAACCCCTTCGCCTGATAGGGACTGCCTCAATGTTTAATGACATTAGCTCCCTGCAAATGACATTCATTTCCTGTATATGCAAATTTCCTTAATGTGAGCCCCCCATAACAGGTAGAATGTATAAAGTTAATGAAGCCATGTAATTACAATCACTATGGTGACTGCGGTCCCCTGAGAACAATAATGTGATAATATACATCAGTTTTGACTTTCTTTGGAAACAACAGCTTATAATATGAAAATAGATAGTAAAATATTTTCATTATCTCCCTCTAACTCCTAAGGCAAAAGCAGGTACAAACAGATTATGCTCTTATTAACTGAAAATAACATGATAAGAGAAAGCAAAAATACAATGTTAGTAACTTTATTTTCAACTTTCAATGACTTCATTTGCCTCATTTTAAAGCCTTTTTCCTATTTAATCAGGAAAGCACCAGGGTCCTGGGAGGTTTTTTTTTTTTTTTTTTTAATCTTGATCTTTTGTTAATCCCAGAAAGGCTACATAACCAGCATTTACTACTATTGTGCTAAGATGTCATGACTGATAATTGTAAACTGGGTAGCAAAGTCCTCAAATACTTGTTAGTGCTGTGATAAGCCAGGGAGCATCAGTGAAAATATGGTTGATTCTCAGGGATCCTTGCTGTGTAGATTTTTTAAATTATAATTATTCTGTGCTTTCTGAAAGTACAGGAAGCAAATAACACAGGCAAAAGTCTACAACTTCTTAAGCTTGTCCTGTTGCTAAGTCCATATTCAGCCAATGTGAAGATAAAGTATTTATTCTGCAGTGTTTATTATCTGAAAATAATAATAAAATGTTTATTCAGGAGTTTTTTTGGAAGTATTAGATATATTTATCCCTAACTTTCTGCCTATTATTTGACATCCCTGAGTATTTATTTCCCTAAATATCAAAGAAAGTGCAATTCCTGTTCTTCTATGTCACTCAGAAAAAGGGAATGTTATATTCCCCTATGAAGATATTGAATCAAACTCCACACCCAGAGCATCACAATGTTTATGAGTATAACCCACAACTGCACTTGCCTTTAAACACCTATGAGTTAGTTACTTACTTTCACTCACTCACTCAAAATGGAGGGCCTTTCTTAATCAAGCATTTTCAAGAATTTGGGTGAGAGTTTGTGGCACACAAATATATGTATTGAGAATTTCGTGTCCCTAAAAGAGCTGAGAAATATAGCCTGCTGCAAAATGAAACCTTTTTTATTTGGTTTTATGCAATTACATGCTTTAAAAATTAACCACTTGAAACTGTTTTGAGAACAGTGGTTGATTTTCTTAATCTTCCAAATGAAATTCAATACAATCATTAGAAATGGAACTAGTTATAGTTAAGCACTGAAAACAATGTACATGTTGGTTGTTGTTGTTTTAGTTTAATGAGCTATCTCTTAGAGCAATTTTAGGTTCACTGCCGAATTTAGCAGGAAGTACAGCAAGCTCGCATGTACTTCCTGTCACCCTACATGTACAACATCCCAAAGACTATTAACATCCCACAGCATAGTGGTACACTTGTTACAACCAAAACACTTACCTTGACACATCTTTAGTATCCACTGCCTAAAATTTGTGTTATAGTCCATACATGCTTTACAGTACACACACACTATACAGTTCATGGCATTCTCCAGGTCAGAATACTGGAGTGGGTAGCCTTTCCCTTTTCCAGGGGATCTTCCCAACCCAGGGATCAAACTAGGTCTCCCACATTGCAGGTAAATTCTTTACCAGCTGAGCTACAAGGGAAGCCCCCAAAATTTACATTAGGTTGTACATGTATGATGTCCGTTCTTTGGGTTTTGGTAAATGTGCAATAACATTTATATGCCATTGTATTATTATGCAGATTAGTCTCACTGCCCAAAATATCCTATTCATATCCTATTCATCCTATTTCATTCCACCTATTCATCCCTCTTTCCCCCTAACACTTGGCAACTCCTGATCTTTTTGCTGTCTCAATAGTTTTGCCTTTTCTGGAATATCATACTTGGAATCACACAGTGTGTAGCCTTTTTGGATTGGCTTCCTTCTTTTAGTAATATGCATAAGTTTCCTCCATGTCTTTTTATGGCTTGATTATTTCTTTTTCAGTTCAGTTCAGTTCAGTCGCTCAGTCATGTCCGACTCTCTGTGACCCCATGAATCGCAGCACGCCAGGCCTCCCTGTCCATCACCAACTCCCAGAGTTCATTCAGACTCATGTCCATCAAGTCCGTGATGCCATCCAGCCGTCTCATCCTTGGTCGTCCCCTTCTCCTCCTGCCACCAATCCCTCCCATCATCAGAGTCTTTTCCAATGAGTCAACTCTTCGCATGAGGTGGTAAAGTACTGAAGTTTCAGCTTTAGCATCATTCCTTCCAAAGAAATCCCAGGGCTGATCTCCTTCAGAATGGACTGGTTGGACCTTCTTGCAGTCCAAGGGACTCTCAAGAGTCTTCTCCAACACCACAGTTCAAAAGCATCAATTCTTTGGTGGTCAGCCTTCTTCACAATCCAACTCTCACATCCATACATGACTACTGGAAAAACCATAGCCATAGCCTTGACTAGACAGACCTTTGTTGGCAAAGTAATGTCTCTACTTTTCAATATGATATCTAGGTTGGTCATAATTTTTCTTTCAAGAAGTGAGCATCTTTTAACTTCATGGCTGCAGTCACCATCTGCAGTGATTTTGGAGCCCAAAAAAGTAAAGTCTGACACTGTTTCCACTGTTTCCGCATCTATTTCCCATGAAGTGAATATTCCATTGTTTCGATATATCACAGTTTATCTATTAATTCACCTACTGAAAGGTTTTTTCATTGCTCCAAATTTGGCAATTATGAGTAAAGCTGTTATAAAAATCTGTGTGAAGGGTTTTGTATGAACATAATTTTTCTGTTTGGTTGGCTAAGTACCAAGGAAAAAAATAATATGTATTTTGACTTGACCAGTATAGTTTTGTGATGGTAAGCTTTCATAAATTGGCCTCTAGGTCAGAACAATAGACTTGGGTGATGGAAAGTGTGGATTTAGGCCAACGTTTAGGCCAAAAAAACTAAAAAAAAAAAAAAAAAAAACTGTACAACTTTCTGTTTGGCTAATTCACTAATTATTCAAAGAAAATATATGGAAAATATTTTTTTAATATTTTCTACAGTGATGGTGCTTAGACATGCAATTAACACATTTATTTCAAGAGTCTGTAAAATATTCCTATGGAAAGTAAATACAAACTACCTTTGAATTATGATGAAATCTTGCTTGAAGTTTAAAAATAAAATAACTAAAGAATACAAGACATTTTATATTAAGCTAGTCAATTCAATATGATATCCTTTCTGAACAGTGATGCTAAAGGAAGTGCATGTTTATATCATGCCATTTATTTGTAATTTGAACTTTGAAATTTAGAGAAATCCCGTGGGTGGTTTTGGCTTGACACTAATACTAGATGCCTGTTGTGTTTATACAACTGGCAAAAAAACAATGAAATGGTGTTCAACATCATCAGGCCTGTATTTGATGTTTCTAAGACCTCTCCATCTCTTTTGCTCAAAACCTACTCTAATCAGTTTTTGCCTCCAAAATCCCGTCTGATCTGTTCTTGTCAATGTCACAAGTAACCTCCACTTTACTAAACATAATGTTGATTTCTCAGTTTTCCTTCTATTTCATCTATCTGCTGCAGGTGAAAGAGTTATTCGCTTATGTAATAATGTTTACTTCCTTTTAGGACAACACACTTTCTTAGCTCTCCTTCTAGCAACACTTTACTACTCCTAAAAAAAAACTGTACAACTTTCTGTTTGGCTAATTCACTAATTATTCAAAGAAAATATATGGAAAATATTTTTTTAATATTTTCTACAGTGATGGTGCTTAGACATGCAATTAACACATTTATTTCAAGAGTCTGTAAAATATTCCTATGGAAAGTAAATACAAACTACCTTTGAATTATGATGAAATCTTGCTTGAAGTTTAAAAATAAAATAACTAAAGAATACAAGACATTTTATATTAAGCTAGTCAATTCAATATGATATCCTTTCTGAACAGTGATGCTAAAGGAAGTGCATGTTTATATCATGCCATTTATTTGTAATTTGAACTTTGAAATTTAGAGAAATCCCGTGGGTGGTTTTGGCTTGACACTAATACTAGATGCCTGTTGTGTTTATACAACTGGCAAAAAAACAATGAAATGGTGTTCAACATCATCAGGCCTGTATTTGATGTTTCTAAGACCTCTCCATCTCTTTTGCTCAAAACCTACTCTAATCAGTTTTTGCCTCCAAAATCCCGTCTGATCTGTTCTTGTCAATGTCACAAGTAACCTCCACTTTACTAAACATAATGTTGATTTCTCAGTTTTCCTTCTATTTCATCTATCTGCTGCAGGTGAAAGAGTTATTCGCTTATGTAATAATGTTTACTTCCTTTAGGACAACACACTTTCTTAGCTCTCCTTCTAGCAACACTTTACTACTCCTCCGAATTCTTGGCAGGAATCCTCCTCATCTACCTCATATTTTTGTGATGGTGTAGCACAGGGATGTCTTTGGTCTCCTTTTATATTTGCACTCACTAGCCTGGGGATGTCTTCCTGTCCCAAGCTTTCGCTTATTGTATACATGCTAGCCATTCACAGTTTTATACCTCTGACCCAGACTTCCGTTCTGAACTTTTAAAATATTTATTGAATTAATAGGAATGTGTTCTTAAAACAGTCATTATTTGTAGAGTAGTCATGAAAAGCTTTAAAGAGAAGATAACACATACCAATTCAAGTTCTTCCGTTACAAGTAACTAAAAAGCAGCCTCAAACTGACTTTAGAAATGTCTTCATTACCAACGTGAGCTATCTGCAGTAATCCACCTTTGTTAGTCCTTACTAGCATCTAACACAGGGAAAAGGTTTATCTCTTTCTCAATTTTCTGACCAGAACAACCAGACTTCTTTCTGAGTACAGCATCTTGAATCATGTGCTTATCTTTAAAACAATTGCTATAGAAACTGTGTCATAATCAGTAGTATTCCAATTAGAGTTCACAAATAGCACCAAAGTTGAGAGTTTCATAAATAGCACCACACCAAAAGTAAAGGAATAGTTGAAGCTAAAAGTGTTTATGTTTTGAAGGAATGGTTAATAATCAGTGTAGCTGGAGCATAAATTCCATGGAAGTTTTCCTGGTAGGCAATGAAGTTGAAAATATAGGTTATTTAGAACTAGCATGGAAAGGAACAAAAGCATATAATTTGGAAAAATCAAGTTAATATACTCTAAGTATCACCCTTTTATTTCTCATGGAATTCAAAATCACTAGACTTAATGATGTGAAGATTAAACATTCTATGATATCGCATTAAGTTGACATGTGTGCTAACACTGGTTTGTTAAAGACTATTGGTCTTGTAATAATCGCTTAAGCAAGGTTTTAAGTCCATTAAGTATACATGCTTATTGTCTTGAAGTTTTGACATTTTAAAATAATTATTGAACCTATTAAATTCTGATTGAATAAAATTTAAATAAAATATTATACTGGGAGTTATAAAGGCCTTTGCTGCTGCTGCTGCTGCTAAGTCGCTTCAGTCATGTCTGACTCTGTGTGACCCCTTGGATGGCAGCCCAGCAGGCTCCTCTGTCCACAGGATTCTCTAGGCAAGAATACTGGAGTGGGTTGTCATTTCCTTCTCCGATAAAGGCCTTTGGAGCCTTGCTATTCTCAAAAACTTAGAGATCTTATTTATTAATATTTCATGAGCCAATATTTCCATGAGGCAATAATGCCAATGTTTTACTAATAGAATTAAGGTTGAAGTTTTGCATTATATTTGAAACTTTCAATAAAAGTTGCAAAGTACTGTAGGTTGGTTTTTAGCAAACTGGAAATTATAGTGATACTTGCCAAGACTATACTAGCATTGAACTGTATATCATCCACTTATGGATAAAAGAAATGATCAACCAACTTGCATTTTCACCAAACCTGAACCATGAGAGAAATACTCCAAATGCCAGCAATAACATTACATTATTATAGTATTAGTAATTATGCATTGTTTGAGTGATAAACACATGTCATTCATTGTTTCCTATTCAAAAGGGCTGCTATAAATTTGACTCCAGCATCTTGTTTCATCATCCTCCATTAAAAGGAAATCCATAAGTATGTCTAGAATTCAATTTATACTTTGACCCTCTCCTCTTTATTTCCTGTTTCCTCAGTGCAGCTACAATTACAGATAGTGACAGCTACAATCATACCTCAAATGTGATGTGTGCTGGGGAAAAAAAAAAAGGCAAAAAATAAAATTTCCTCATTGTTTCATGTCTCTGGGGTTTGGTTGAGTCACATTTGTAATTGAAGAGGCTGAATTATATCTAGACAGCAAAGCCACATGAAGCACCTCTCAATAATTGATAAAACATTCTGACTCTATATTTTCTTTATTATAGTCATTCAGTGTTAAACCATTGCTTAAATTTCATTATAGGATCTCTCATTCCTCGTATATGATTATGTAGGAAGTAGCTCTGAGATTCCCCTGTCAAATTTATCTCTGAGTAAGTGCTCCTACTCTATTCTATTTCAAAGTGTGACTCTCCAACCACTTAATGCATTTCAATAAAAATATTTATTTTACTATCTCAAGAGAAGACTAGCTCTATGATGTTTCTGGCTATTCACAATCTGAATAGCATTGAAAACACTATAACCTTACTACTTGCCATTTATAAGCTAACTATCATTTGCACAATAGCACTATGACATGATAAAATTGGTTTTTGTAAAATTGTTAGACACCAGAGAGCAAGCTAATATTGTCTGGGATAGGGATTGAATTGTTCTCTGGAATGGAGTATATTGAGAGTTAAATGACCAAGAACTACTTTGAAAGACAATTCCCTGATTCGACTTTCTACCTTCTTGAAAGGGAGGATCAGGTACACAATTTGGAAGAATTATCAACTAAAAAAATCCAGTAAATATAAACTCAAATTTTATATGTAGACATCAACTAAAAGTACAAAAGGAAACACTGAAGTTGAATGAAAATTTAGTTATTTAATATTTGTTTCCCAATAAAACTTTTAGTTAGGTTTTAAAAAGTTAACCAAAATACTTGGCTTTATTTCCTTCTTCCCTGCTACCCTTTACTCATTCTTCCCTCCTTCCCTGCTTACCTTCCCTATTTCTCTTCCTTTGATTATTGTGATATTAGAAAGTCAGTCAGTTCAGTTGCTCAGTCATGTCTAACTTTTTTGAACCCATTGGCTGAAGCACACCAGGCTTCACTGTCCATCACCAACTCCTAGTGCTTGTTCAAACTCATGTCCATTGAGTCAGTGATGCCATCCAACTACTTCACTCTCTGTCGTCCCCTTCTCCTTCTGTCTTCAATCTTTCCCAGCATCAAGATCTTTTCCAATGAGTCAGTTCTTCATATCGGGTGGGCAAAGTATTGGAGCTTCAGCTTCAGCATCAGTCATTCCAAAGAACCTCAGGGCTGATTTCCTTTAGGATTGACTGGTTTGATCTCCTTGCAGTCCAAGGGACTCTGAAGAGTCTTCTCCAACATCACAGTTCAAAAGCATCAGTTCTTTGGCACTCAGCTTTCTTTATAGTCCAACTCTCACGTTCTACATGTCTACTGGATAAACCATAGCTTTGACTAAATGGACCTTTGTTGGCAAAGTAATGCCAAGGTATTAGAAAAGTTAGTAACAAAGCTCAAGTACTTTATTTTTCAAGGTAAAACTTATGTTTTGTATTTAAAATGTATAGAATATGTTCATTTCACTTTGTTACTTACCATCCATTTGTCAAAATCCTACCAGATCTATTCTAAACTGTAGAATTTAGGTTAATTTTAAAATTAACATATTTTCATGGGGAAATCAGAACAGAAAATAAATCGCTTGCTACCTATGCCAAGAAATTTTCCAGCAATGTCTTGGGCAGAATTAATTTATTTTTCCTGTGAGATCCCACCACCCAATCTTAGAACTCTTGAATGACCCTCTTTAAATTCAACTCACATAATCATCATGTAAATTTCTATCTACTATTCTTGACCGCAGTCTAAGGCCATGTCTTGGCAGACACTGATGGCCCACAGTCCTTAACCCAAATTCTGATTTTAAAAAGAGTGAAATGGGTTTATACATCCCTTAAAATAATTTAAAAGTATGCCTTCAAAGTTACCGAAATAGTCTCCTAAAAATATCAGAGTGAGAAGTTGAAAAAGAAAAACCCTCTTCCAAATCACTGAATAATAGTGTGAACAAGAAAACAAGGCTAATTAACCAAGAAAAAAGTGATGTCAGGGAAGTATGTAATTTCCTTGGTTCTGTCTTGCCACAGCAAAAATTTGAAGTGATGGAAAGACCAGTGTTAAAGCTTGGTGTTACAGCTCGCTTACAGCTCAGCTTTATTTGACAAGCAAAGGAAAATGGATCCTTGAGGCATGAGGGTGGGCTGGCCTAAAAGAAGTGAGTTCAGTTCAGTTCAGTTCAGTCGTGCAGTCGTGTCCGACTCTTTGCGACCCCATGAATCACAGTACGCCAGGCCTCCCTGTCCATCACCAACTCCCGGAGTTCACTCAGACTCACATCCATTGAGTCCGTGATGCCATCCAGCCATCTCATCCTCGGTCGTCCCTTTCTCCTCCTGCCCCCAATCCCTCCCAGCATCAGGGTCTTTTCCAATGAGTCAACACTTCGCATAAGGTGCCCAAAGTACTGGAGCTTCAGTTTTAGCATCATTCCTTCCAAAGAAATCCCAGGGTTGATCTCCTTCAGAATGGACTGGTTGGATCTCCTTGCAGTCCAAGGGACTCTCAAGAGTCTTCTCCAACACCACAGTTCAAAAGCATCAATTCTTCGGCGCTCAGCCTTCTTCACAGTCCAACTCTCACATCCATACATGACCACAGGAAAAACCATAGCCTTGACTAGACGGACCTTAGTCGGCAAAGTAATGTCTCTGCTTTTGAATATACTATCTAGGTTGGTCATAACTTTTCTTCCAAGGAGTAAGCGCCTTTTAATTTCATGGCTGCAGTCACCATCTGCAGTGATTTTGGAGCCCAAAAAAACAAAGTCTGACACTGTTTCTACTGTTTCCCCATCTATTTCCCATGAAGTGATGGG
>SJXQ01011805.1:0-13560 GCA_006408695.1 Aepyceros melampus | reverse complement strand
CTTCTTAATATCTTCTGCTTCTGTTAGGTCCAGACCATTTCTGTCCTTTATCGAGCCCATCCTTGCATGAAATGTTCTCTTGGTATCTCTAATTTTCTTGAAGAGATCTCTAGTCTTTCCCATTCTGTTCTTTTCCTCTATTTCTTTACATTGATTGCTGAAGAAGGCTTTCTTATCTCTTCTTGCTATTCTTTGGAACTCTGCATTCAGATGCTTATATCTTTCCTTTTCTCCTTTGCTTTTTGCTTCTCTTCTTTTCACAGCTATTTGTAAGGCCTCCCCAGACAGCCATTTTGCCTTTTTGCATTTCTTTTCCATGGGGATGGTCTTGATCCCTATCTCCTGTACAATGTCACGAACCTCATTCCATAATTCATCGGGCACTCTATCTATCAGATATAGACCTTTAAATCTATTTCTCACTTCCACTGTATAATCATAAGGAATTTTGGCTCCCTTTTGTAGATGCTTTTTCTGCTCCCCCTAAGCCTGCCTTCTGTAAGTTGGGCTAAACAGGAGAGCTGTTTGCTTTACCTAAGTTTCTCACTCCGATCCTCAGACCTTCCTTTGTTCTATTTTCATGGCCTTTTTCTTTTTCTGGTCTTTTAGCCACTGCCATCCTGGACTCTTTTTTCCCTATTTTAACTATCATTCCCCACTCAAGAGATAGAAGGTCCAGTTCTTTGGGAATGGGGGTATCACAGTCTCTCTGACTAAATTCCTGCTGAACTGGGACAGCAAGGGCCATTGGGCCTCCCTTTCTTGCTAGGCTCAAGCTTCAGAGTCCTTATAGAGGTGTTCATCTAAGGGTGAGTGATATATTCTAAGGTGAGTGATATCTAAGGGTGGCTGGCTGTAGTTTTATATATCCTGGTTGAACTGACACTGCATGTTGTAGTTTTTTGACCTGGGCAGATACAAAATGGGATAGACAATTGATAATACAAGGGGTAGTCATACAGTTCAGTTCAGTTCAGTCACGCAGTCGTGTCCGACTCTTTGCGACCCCATGAATCGCAGTACACCAGGCCTCCCTGTCCATCACCAACTCCCGGAGTTCACTCAGACTCACGTCCATTGAGTCTGTGATGCCATCCAGCCATCTTATCCTCGGTCGTCCCTTTCTCCTCCTGCCCCCAATCCCTCCCAGCATCAGGGTCTTTTCCAATGAGTCAACTCTTCGCATAAGGTGCCCAAAGTACTGGAGCTTCAGTTTTAGCATCATTCCTTCCAAAAAAATCCCAGGGTTGATCTCCTTCAGAATGTAGTCATAAGCAGCATCAATATGGTGATACAGGGATTAATAGGGGCATTAGCCAACTCCAAATTCCCCTTTGCCGGGAGAAGGATCTCCAAAGAGAGACTGTAGCCACCAGAACTCTCCAGCTCATTATCTGAGATCTGTGAGATCTGAATATTTTTCCTGAGGACTGAGATTTTCTTTAACTTAGCTGGAAGTATTTACCCAAAAGCAACATGACTCATTCAAGATAGCTCAAGTCCCTCCTGTTCAAGGATCAGGAGATTTATCACCTGCCTATTTGGAGTACAACCTGTGCCAAGATGTGCTGGCTCTTTAGAGCTATCTTGAGAAATCTTATCCCCAGAAACTTAATTTTGGGGGTGTTCATTAGAATGGCACTCATTTGTAGTCCTGAATAGGTATCTGAAATCTCCCAGGGGCTCACAGGTGTATTGAATGTCCTCTTCTGTTTTCTTCCATGGCTTGGCTTGTGAGTAGTGAATCCAGGAGTCCTATACCTTGACTGCTGTGGGGGTAGAAAGTATTACAGAGTAGGGGCCCTTTCATGTGAGCTGGAGTTGAGCCTCTGGGGACTCATCTTTCCAAACTTTAATTAAGACTTGAGTCCCTGGAGCATATAGTGGTGGCTCTTTAGAATCTTGTGGGTCCCAGTTGACACCCCATAGCATATATCTTCTTGGAACTGCCCAATGGCCATGGTATAAGACTGGAGGGTCTGAGCCTTTGGATCTAGGAGGAGGTCATTGACATGAACAAAAGGTCTCCCAAATAGCATCTCATAAGGACTAAGAACAATCTGTTCCCTAGGGACAATAAAGGTGTGGAGGAGAGCTGTTGGTAAAGACTTCTTCCATCCCAGGGAAGTCTCCTGGGTTATCTTTTTATCACTCATTTTAAGAATTGTTTGGCTCTTTCTGCTTTTCCTGAAGACTGAGGGCCCCAGGCACAAGGGAGATAATAAATAATGCCCAATGCTTTAGAGACCACTTGAGTGACCTTAGAAGTAAATTATGTCCCATTGTCACTATGTAATGACCTGGGCAGACCAATGATTTCCTGGAACAGTTTTTTTTACTACTTCCTCAGTCTTCTCAGTCTGAGTGGGAAAGGCTTCATTCCATCCTATGAATGTATCTATCATGACTAATAGGTATTTATACCTTGAGAAACTGTCATCTGGGTGAAATCCATCTGCCAGTCCTCTCCTGAGTAGGTCCTATATTACTGGATGAGCTGGGCAAGCTGGGGTCCTTGAGCCCCTTGAGGGTTGTTTAATTGGCAAGCAGAACAAGAGGAGACAACTTGCTTTAAAGTCATTTGGAGAACTGTTCTTCTGAAGGACCTTTGGAGGGCCTTCTTTCCTGAATAAGTGATGGCATGTAAGGAGTTAATCAACTTTCTTTGGAGGTTCCCAGGCAGAAAAAGGAGTCTCTCCTTTTGAAAGCACCCCATATGATCTTCTTGAAAGCCCTCATTCTTAGCTATAAGAGCCTCACCTTCAGTATAAGAAGGAGTTTCTGGCAAATTAGTCTGTGGAACTGAGGTGGCAACCCCTATTAAGTCATTGTTCTATAATGCTGCTCTCATAGCTGCCTGAATGGCTGCTTGGTGCCCTCATGCCATTTCCATGCTCCATTTTTGGTGTCCTTTATGATGGGAGACTGAAATCTCAGTGGGCAGATGGACTGACTCCAAGAGCCTAAGGATTAGATCACCATGTTTGATTGGGGACCATCTTTCAATTGGCCTTTTTCTTTCCAAATAGCAGCATGTGCATGTAGAACCAGAAAGGCATACTTGGAGTCAGCATAAATTGATACTCTTTTTCCTTTCCTCAGCTCTAAAGCTTGAATCAAAGCTATGAGGTCAGTCAATTGGGCTGAAGGACCCGATGCCAAAGGTTTAGCCTCTGTGTCCTCAAAATTGGAGAGTACTGCATATCCGGCTCTTCTTTTTCCATCCAAGACAAAGCTTCTTCCATCAGTGTACTATATTTCCTCAGGATTGGTCAGAGGATATTCTGAAAATCCTTCTCAGAGTTTTGTCCAGTGGTCCAAGGTCTCTAAGCAAGACTGAAAGGGGAGAGCCCTCAGGGATAGACAGGAAGGTACTTGGTAAGAACCTCACAAGAGGATATAGTCAGGCCTAGATTTTCCATCAGCACCACTTGATATCTGAGGACCTTTCATCTGCTGCTACTACTCCTAAGTTGCTACAGTAGTATCCGACTCTGTACAACCCTAGAGATGGCAGCCCACCAGGTTCCCCCGTCCCTGGGATTCTCCAGGCAAGAACATTGGAGTGGGTTGCCATTTCCTTCTCCAATGCATGAAAGTGAAAAGTGAAAGAGAAGTCGCTCAGTCGTGTCTGACTCTTAGCGACCCCATTGGCTGCAGCCTACCAGGCTCCTCTGTCCATAGGATTTTCCAGGCAAGAGTACTGGAGTGGGGTGCCATTGCTTTCTCCGATCCTTTGATCAGACATCCATAAATGTCCTCTCCCATTTAGGAGTTGTTTCACTTGGTGCTGGTAAAAATAGTTAGTTTGCCCCCAGAAGAGAATTTTAACGCTTCTATCAGGACTGCAATAGCTGCAAGATTTCAAATGTTGGGAGGCCAGCCTCAGTCAGTTAGGTTGAACTTCTTGAATAAGTTAGCTACAGGCTGGGGCTCTACTTTTGAGTTAAAAGTCCAAATCTTTAAGTTAATACTTCCAAGGCTATTCCTTCCTTTTTGTGGACATAAAGTTGGAATGCTTTTTGGGGGTTTGGCAACCACAAGGCAGGTGCTTGAGTTAAGGCTTATTTTAGTGTAGCCTCTGCCTTCTTTTGAGGAGTTCCTCATATCAATGAGACTTAATCATCTTGTCCCTATAACCTTTCATATAAGGGCTGGACAATGAGACCATAGCTGATCTCTGTTCGTTTCCAAGGCAAACCATTCAGTATCACAGTAAACCAAGCCTATGTCCCAACCGGTAATGCTGAAGAACCTGAAGTTGAATGGTTCTATGAACCTACAAGAACTTTTAGAACTAACACCCAAAAAAGATGTCCTTTTCATTATAAGGGACTGGAATGCAAAGTAGGAAGTCAAGAAACATCTGGAGTAACAGGCAAATTTGGTCTTGGAATGCGGAATGAAGCAGGGCAAAGATTAATAGAGTTTTGCCAAGAAAATGCACTGGTCATAGCAAACACCCTCTCCAACAACACAAGAGAAGGCTCTACACATGGACATAACCAAATAGTCAACACCGAAATCAGAGTGATTATATTCTTTGCAGCCAAAGATGGAGACACTCTACAAAGTCAACAAAAACAAGACCAGGAGCTGACTGTGGCTCAGATCATGAACTCCTTATTGGCAAATTCAGACTTAAGTTGAAGAAAGTGGGGAAAACAGCTAGACCATTCAGGTATGATCTAAATCAAACCCCTTATGATTATACAGTGGAAGTGAGAAATAGATTTAAGGGACTTGATCTGATAGACAGAGTGCATATGAACTATGGACAGAGGTTCATGAATTGTATAGGAGACAAGGATCAAGACAATCCTCATGGAAAAGAAATGCAAAAAGGCAAAATGGCTGTCTGGGGAGGCCTTACAAATAGCTGGGAAAAGAAGAAAAGTGAAAAGCAAAAAAGAAAAGGAAAGATATAAGCATCTGAATGCAGAGCTCCAAAGAACAGCAAGGAGCGATAAGAAAGCCTTCCTCAGCGATCAATGCAAAGAAATAGAGGAAAACAACAGAATGGGGAAGACTAGAGATCTTTTCAAGAAAATTAGATACTAAGGGAACATTTCGTGCAAAGATGGGCTTGATAAAGGACAGAAATGGTATGGATACAACAGAAGCAGAAGGCATTAAGAAGAGGTGGCAAGAATACACAGAACTGTACAAAAAAGAGCTTCATGACCAAGATAATCATGATGGTGTTGATCACTCACCTAGAGCCAGACATCCCAAGGTGAAATTAAGAGGACTTTAGAAAGCATCACTACGAACAAAGCTAATGGAGGTGATGGAATTCCAGTTGAGCTGTTTCAAATCCTGAAAGATGATGCTGTGAAAGTGCTGTACTCAACATGCCAACAAATTTAGAAAACTCAGCAGTGGCTACAGGACTGGAAAAGGTCAGTTTTCATTCCAATTCCAAAGAAAGGCAATGCCAAAGAATGCTCAAATTACTGCACAATTGCACTCATCTCACATGCTAGTAAGTAATGCTCAAAATTCTCCAAGTCAGGCTTCAGCAATATGTGAACCATGAACTTCCAAATGTTCAAGCTAGTTTTAGAAAAAGCAGAGGAACCAGAGATCAAATTGCCAATATCCTCCGATCATAGGAAAAGCAAGAGAGTTCCAGAAAAACTTCTGCTTTATTGACTAGGTGAAAGCCTTTGACTATGTGGGTCACAATAAACTGTGTGAAATTTGAAAGAGATGGGAATACCAGACCACCTGACCTGCCTCTTGAGAAATCTGTATGCAGGTCAGGAATCAATAGTTAGAACTGGACATGCAACAGCAGACTGTTTCCAAATAGGAAAAGGAGTACGTCAAGGCTGTGTATTGTCATTGTGCTTATTTAACTTATATGCAGAGTACATCATGAGAAACTCTGGGCTAGAAGAAGCACAAGCTGGAATCAAGATTGCCGAGTGAAATGTCAATAACCTCAGATATGCAGATGACACCACCTTTATGGCAGAAAGTGAAGAGGAACTAAAAAGCTTCTTGATGAATGTGAAAGAGGAGAGTGAAAATGTTGGCTTAAAGCTCAACATTCAGAAAACGAAGATCATGGCATCTAGTCCCATCACTTCATGTGAAATAGATGGGAAAAGAGTGAAAACAGTGTCAGACTTTATTTTGGGGGGCTCCAAAATCACTGCAGATGGTGACTGCAGCCATGAAATTAAAAGACGCTTACTCCTTGGTAGGAAAGTTATGAGCAACCTAGATAACATATTGAAAAGCAGAGATATTACTTTGCCAACAAAGGTCCATCTAGGCAAGGCTGTGGTTTTTCCTGTGGTCATGTATGGATATGAGAGTTGGACTGTGAAGAAAGCTGAGCCCCAAAGAATTGATGCTTTTGAACTGTGGTGTTAGAGAAGACTCTTGAGAGTCCCTTGGACTGCAAGGAGATCCAACCAGTCCATTCTAAAGGAGATCAGTCCTGCGTGTTCATTGGAAGTAATGATGCTGAAGCTGAAACTCCAATACTTTGGCCACCTCAGCAAAGAGTTGACTAATTGGAAAAGACCCTGATGCTGGGAGGGATTGGGGGAAGGAAGAGAAAGGAAGACAAAGGAAGAGATGGCTGGATGACGTCACGACTCAATGGACATGAGTCTGAGTGAACTCCGGGAGTTGGTGATGGACAGGGAGGCCTGGCATGCTGTGATTCATGGGGTCACAAAAAGTGGGACACGACTGAGAGACTGAACTGCATATCCAGTTTCTACAGTACCCAGTTAGCTCCAGGAAAGGTCGTAATTATTTTCAAGTTGAGGAGGGCAACTGGAGGATTCCTTGTACCAGATCAGAGGACAGCCTCCTGCACCCATGTGTAATCTGAACTCCCAGCTAAGTGACCGTTGTCTCAATCATCTGTGCCTTAGCATGGGAGACCTTATATCCCCTCTCTGCCAAAAGTTTAGAACCTGAATTGCATATGTTGGGCATTTCTCTCATCTGGAGAGCAGATTTTTAGGTCATTTGCGTGTTGGAATATTTTCCCATTAGGCCCCAAATCCAGACCTAGGAGATCCTGGCTAAGAGCCTACCCAAACAGGTGGGGGTCTGTCTCTGAACCCCTGAGGTAATACTGTCTAAGTCATCTGTTGGTGTTTTTCTCCTGGAGCCTCCCACTTGAAGGTAAAAAAATGTTGGGATTCTTTAGCCAGTGGTATACAAAACAATGCATTTTTGAGATCCAAGACTATGTAAAGCACTTGGCACTGGGTGGGATTTCTTCCAAATTTACATAGATAGGGATTGGGTACTGTGACATGGAGGGGGACTACAGCCTCATTTATTATCCGGAGATCTTGAACCATTCACGAGGTCCCATCCTTTTCCTTTACAGGGAGGCTCAGGGTATTATATGGTGAACTGGTGGAGATCAATAGCCCACAGGCAAGGAATTTATTTATTAGAGGCTGTAGCCCTTCCCAAGCTTCTCTTCTGAGGGAGGTATTGTTTCCAGTTTGGAAATCAAGAGGACAATGATGACTGGTTCAGCTTGGTGGGCTCAAGAGGAGTCCCCTGGACCCACACCTGGGGGTTAATTTTGTCCTTCCATAGTTTTTGGTCCCTCTCTATTGGAGAGGGTGTAATGGGTTCCTCAGTAGTAACCAGAAGCTGTAGGGCTCTAGGGGCTGAAAAGCTTCCCATCACAAGAGTGGTCCCCAGTTTAGTGAGTATATCTCTTCCCAATAAGGGAGTAGGATGCTCACGGACCACCAGCAACTGGTGGGGAAAATATGTGGGAAAAACTGGTGGGGAAATATGTATCCATCCCAGTAACAAGTAAGTGCTTGGGAGAATCTTTAGTAATTGTTTTTCCTGTAGCACACAAAATGCTACAGGTTTGGAAGGAGAAGGCTCTTGAGTAGGAGGTCAGGACAAAGTAAGTAGCCCCTGTGTCAACCAAGAAATTCTTGGACCTACCTGCCACATTCAGTTGCACCCTTGGCTCTAGCCTCATGATGGTTATCTGTGACAGGTAGACTAGCTAGAGCCAGCCGCTTCAGTCCTGTTGAACTATCATGAGGTAAGGCTTGGCACTTGACCTTGAGGCTCTTGGGTCCCAAAAGCAGGCTGCCACCCAATGTCCTAATTTACAGCATATGCAGCAAGCCATTTTAGGAGACTTGTCATGGTTTGGACACTCTGTGGCCCACCCCTGTCTACAGATGAGGCATTTGCATCATGCCTTGTCCTTTAAGGACTCAAGGTTGGCCATAGGGCTTCCTTGGAGGGTGGCCAGTATCTGGGCATGCCTTGTCTCTTTCCTTTTCTTCCTTTCCTGGGACTTGGCCTACCTCTCCTGTTCTCTGTTATAAAAGGGATTGGTGGCTGCCTGGACCATCTCATCTAAAGAGGCAGCAGGGTCCTGCTATTGTAGCTGTTGTAGCTTTATCCTGATGTCTAACATGCATTGGAACACGAATTTGTCCTTTAAAATCACCTGTCCCTGATAAGAGTCTAAGTACAGATTGGTAAACTTTTGGAGGTTTCTTTTATCCTTTCCAAAAAGGCAACGGGGTTCTGATTGGCTCCTGAGTTATTGCTGAGACTCAGGCACAGCCAATTACTTTTTTCTGGGCTGATTTTAGTCCTGCCTTTACACGGATCAGAAAATGATCCCTTTCCTAGATGTTCTCATGATGATTATAATCCCAATTAGGATCTGAGGAGGGGACTGCAGTTTCCACCACTGGGTATATATCGCTTGGCATGTGAAGCCCTGTAGCATAACTTCCGGCTTCCTTAAGACACTAGCATACTCAGGGTCAAATAAAGTTTGACTAAATATGACCAAGATGTCCTTCCACGTCAAGTAAAAGGCTAAGGTAATGTGTTGGAATGTGTAAATATATTTGCCTGGGTCATCTGTATAGCTTCCCAGGTCTTGTTTGATCTGTCTTAGTTCTAAGCAGAAGGAGGGCTTATGGACCTGGCTTGGTCCAAATTCTCTTCTAGTTTCCACTAAAGGACATATTCGAGGTGGCTTTTGAGGAGGGGGTGCTCCCAGATATGGGGAAACATTTGGATACAAGAAAGGAGCACCAGGCAACTTGGGAGCCATGGGAGGTGAGCCTTTATGGGGGCTTCCTTCTCTTGGTTGTCTGTGACTAACACCATTTTCCTAGTAGTCTCACTTTTAGGGCATGCAATAATTCCATACTTAAGACAGAGTTCCTTCATATCTTTTAGTTGGAAGAAAATCTGGACATAGGGGATCTCTGTCCATTTCCCTTATCTTTTGAAGAATAAGTCTAGCTGCAAGATGGTATTATAATTTAAACTCCCATCCTCAGGCTAGTGTTCCTTGTCCCCCAGAGGATACTATGGCCATGCAGTGGCTCAAAGAATTTTAAGCCACTGCTCCTTAGAGTCACAGGATCAAACCACTTCCAGTTATCAAGGTTGCATCTCAAGGGTGTCTGTCAGGAAGTGGATTGGTTATTTCCCATCTGAAAGACAGTGATGACGGGGAGAAAAAGAAAAAAGAAAAAAACTAATAGGCTTCCTTCAATTTCCATGGGTGGACTTCCGGACTTCCTTAGGGGTGAGTTTTCTGAAGTTTATTCTACCCAGTACTGTTGCAACTTGAGGGCCAGGCATCCCCAGGTCAGGGTACAGATCCCCAGGCAGGCTGAGGCATGAGAGCCTCCTGGAGATATAATCTCAGGGCAGGCCGAGGCAGGCTAGCCTCCCAAGAATTGGGTCCCTGGGCAGGTCGAGGCATATAGACCTTCTGGGACCCCTAGACTGAATTTGGGGATCTCCACAGTCTCCAAAATGACCAGTTCTGGGTAGGATTAAGGGTTTCTGATCTTAACTCATTGCTGATTTGTCCACCATGGATGGGAACAGGTATCATGATGTAAAGTCTCTGTGCCCTGAGACTGGGAACCTGGTGAAACAGCCATAAAATCTATCCTTTTATTGCTCCGAGGGAGTGTAAGTCACTGATTCCTTCCCCTAGTCCTCCATAAGAGAAGTTTAGGATGTTTTCAATGATAAACATTTCATTGTCATAGAACCATTTTAGGTAATAACAGAAGTAATGACAAAGGATTGGGCTATCTGGTCCTGTTAGGGGCATTAGTTCAGTTCAGTTCAGTCACTAAGTCATGTCTGATTCTGTGATCCCATGGATTGCAGCACTCCAGGCTTCCCTGTCCATCACAAACTCCCAGAGCTTACTCAAACTCATGTCCATTGAATTGGTGATGCCATCCAACTATCTCACCTTCAGCTGGCCCCTATTCCTCCTGCCTTCAATCTTTCCCATTAGAGTGTTTTAATAATAAGCAGTGTGAAGTGATGTTGCCTACAAGACAGCAGGGTTCTCACTGTAGGAGTTAGTAAATGGCTTAAGAACAAATTGATAAGAGGCAACAAAGGAGATGTTCCATAAGTGTAGTGGAGATTTGATCCAGTGGTATGTTTGTAACTTTAGGAGAAGTGTAGTAAGGGTTTGGACCCAAACGGCCTGCAGGGCTAACTTCCAAAGTGGCAAACATTATCCCTGGAAACCCAATTGCCCTTGAAGGGATGCCACCATGGACTTCTAGCAGGCCTTTGGTGCCTTCACCCACCCTAGTGGGCTCACTGAGAGATGCTGTTGTTGTGAATGTTGTAGGAAACATGGAAAATGAAGGTCTGAATATCTAAAGGGGTTGAATATTATACAGTATTTCCTTCCCAAGGGCCAACTATTTTCTGGTTATCCCTCCAGAAGATTGTAGAGGCAAAACTGTGGTCCGCTGATGGGCCCAGGAAAAAAGTATGAAATAGGAGGGAAAGGGGCAGGGCACAACTTTTGAAAGAATGACATAGCCCAAGGGCATAACATAAACCAATTAAAATCAAATGGGTCCAAGATGAAAAGTCAAATTCAACTAAACATTGATCATGGTGGGGGGGCGCCTAAGATGGTGGAGGAATAGGATGGAGAGACCACTTTCTCCACCACAAATTCATCAAAAGAACATCTCAACGCTGAGTAAATTCTACAGGGCAACTTCTGAATGCTAGCAGAGGACATCAGGCATCCAGAAAAGCAGAACATTGTCTTCAAAAACAGGTAGGAAAAACACAAAAGATGAAAAAATGAAACAAAGGAGGTAGGGAGGGAGCTCCATCCCGGGAAGGGAGTCCTGTCCCGGGAAGAAAGTTTTAAAAAGAGAGAAGTTTCCAAATGCCGGGAAACACTCACTGCCGAATCTGTGGTGAGTCTTGGAAGCACATAACAGGGAAGAAAAATAAATGGTAATTAAGACCAACAGATTACGAGCCCAATAGTAATTCCCCCAGCGGAGAAGCAGAGCAGACGCCGGCATCTGCCACTAGCAAGTGGGGGCTGGGCAAGGAGGCGCGGGAGACACGGGCAGCAGCGCTTCTTAAGAATCGGGCTGGAACGCCCGCGCGTAACCGGAGCGAACTAACTCGGGCTAGCACACCAGACTGTGGGACAGTTACCACGCGAAAAGCTCGAACATAAGACACTGCCAGGACTACGCACAGAACAAAGGGCGGAACAGAACGGCTTCCCGCCAGCCCCCGCCGGCGACAGGCAGCTAGAGCCGTAAGGGCTGGAACGTGGCAATCGCAGCCCCGGAGGGACTGTGCTGATCAAACTGCAAGCAGGCTTCTTTGCTAACTGAGACTTCCTGGGGTGCTGGACAGTCACAATTTGCCTGACAAGGAGTCCCGGGTTACACCCGGAAAACTGAGCAGCAGGAGAGGGCGATAAGCCGCGCGACTGCGCTCACCAAACACCTGAGCTGCTCGGTCCTGGGAAGGGCACAAAGCGCAGGCCCAATCGAGTCTGTGACTCCCTGGGCGCCGAGCCTGAGAGGCTTAGACCAGGGAGGTGCCTGCAGCCTAGGGCCGGCCTCAGACGGTCCCTGGCGGAGAAACGAGAGCCTGAGCGGTGTGCGCCGGGTGTAGGGGCAGGCCCAGCGGGGCTGAGACACTGCTAATATGTGCCAGAGCTATTTGGTAGCAGTATCCCTCCCTCCCCACAGCGCGACTGACCAAGTGAGCCTAAAAAAGAAAAAGAAAAAAAAAAAAGAGTGACTTCCACCGCCCCTCGGTGTTAGGGTGGAAATAGGACACTGAAGAGACCAGCAAACAGAGGAAGCTGAACAGCGGGAACCGCCTTGGAAGTGACCCAAGAGCCTGAGCGGTGTGCGCCGGGTGTAGGGGCAGGCCCAGCGGGGCTGAGACACTGCTAATATATGCCAGAGCTATTTGGTAGCAGTATCCCTCCCTCCCCACAGCGCGACTGACCAAGTGAGCCTAAAAAAGAAAAAGAAAAAAAAAAAAGAGTGACTTCCACCGCCCCTCGGTGTTAGGGTGGAAATAGGACACTGAAGAGACCAGCAAACAGAGGAAGCTGAACAGCGGGAACCGCCTTGGAAGTGACCCCACACTGCCTACAACACCAGAAAAAGTCCCAGAAATATCGTTACTATTTTTTCGACCATTCTCTTTTATTATTATTATTATTATTATTATTTAGTATTATTATTTTTTGGTAGGTGTTTTTGTTTGATTGTTTTTTCTTCCTTTTTTTTCTTCTCCTTTTTTTTTTAATTTTAAGTCCTCTATTACTCTTTTAATTTTAATTTTTTAACCTACTATCACTTTTCAAAAAAAAAAAGAACCTATTTTTAAAGCAAATGCAATATATACATATATACACAATTTTTTGTTTCTTTTTTGAGTGGCTGTTGGTGTTGGTCATTAATAATTCCTGTGACTTTTTTTTTATTCTTGTTCTTCTTCTTTTCTTTAATATTGTATTTTTGAAAATCCAACCTTGACTCTTAAATTTTTAATCTTTGCTTTTTGGTATTTGTTGTCAATATTTTACATTTAAAAACCCAATCTTCATTACCCAATTTTACCTGAGAGTGAGATTACTGGCTTGACCACTCTCTCCTCTTTTGGACTCTTTTTTCTCCCCAGCAGGTTGTCTCTCTCTCCTCCCTCTCCCTTCTCTTCTCTACCAAACCTTGTGAACCCCAGTGTGTTCCAGATGATGAAGAACACTTAGAGAACTGGTTACGGGCTGGATCTGTCTCTCCCCCTTTTCATTTCCCTCATTTATCCTCCTGGCCACCTCTGACTACCTCCTCCCTCTCCTCTTCCCTGTATAACTCAGTGATCATCTCTGAGCGGTCCAGACGGAGGGCGCACATAAGGAAGTGATTACTGGCTAGCTCTCTCTCTTCTTTTGATCCCACCTCATCTCATTCCAGTCACTTTTAACTACCCCCTCCCTCTCCCTTTCTCTACGTAACTCAGTGAACCTCTCTGGGTCTGCTTCAATGTGGAGAAACTCTTCATCTTTAACCTTAAGGTTTTATCATTTGTGCTATATATATGGAGAAGCCTTGAGGCTGTTGTAAAAATAAAACTGAAACCCAGAAGCAGGAGACTTAAGCCCAAATCCTGAGAACGTCAGAGAACTTCTGAACTCAGGGAACATTAATTGATAGGAGCTCATCAAACGCCTCCATACTTACACTGAAACCAAGCACC